>OVBJ01001537.1:0-27124 GCA_900406535.1 Noccaea bulbosa | reverse complement strand
AAGAATGCGATTGATGGTTAGTGAAAACACTAGAGCGATGCTGGAATCATCAGTCCAACAAGACGGAGAGAGCAGTCGAAACTCAGTGAAATTGATACAATGCATTGTCTCTGTGATCCTGCTGATGCACAACGACGTCAAAACTAGGAAGATAATTTCACCATTCAAGTCAGAGATCGATTTGATTCTGCAAAACGTTGTCACGTTGCAGGTGATCAATTTTTTTATTTATTTCTGCTCTCTTTCTTAACGAAGAACTGCAGATCCGTGTTGCTTATTGAGTATTTTTACCTCTTTTTTTTTTGTTATTGCAGTCCTCGAACTTGACTGTAGAAGGAAAGCATATGATGAAAATTTCAGGAGAGCCACTGAGGATTGCATCCAATAGCTTACTAAGCTGTACAATTGTGACAATGTTATGATTTGTGCTCTCGGTTTGCTAAAAAGACAAGACTTTTCTTTGCTTTATTTCGGAAAGCCCCAATTTTAATGACCTTTTTTTTTTTTGGGGGTAGAAATAGTACTATTATAAACCATGTTAATATGTTGTAGCCAGTTAAGTATCAAGTAAACCTTAATTAGCAACTTGAAGCAAGTCGGACTCGAATATTCAAGCCTTGAACAAGTGTCATAACCAGCCACAATTTCACAACGGGCTACTCATATAGTAACTTTGTAAGATAGTATTTTAAACCGGTTAAAACGAGCTATACCAAACAAATTTCTGATGAAAGAACCAAATCAAACCAAACGAAAGCAATCAAGTTCGTGGTCCATAACTTCTTTTAAATGCCAAAAAGAAAAGATACAGAGTGTCAAAGTTTAAGATCACAGCCAGCTTTTTAAAGCCGTTGTGGTATATAAACTGAATAGAAACAAAAGTAAAAGACTTCAAAAAGAGATAATCCGTTGATCGTGCCTACCTAGAAAAGTCTATTTCACACTCGTTTCTTGATAAATATTTTTGTAAAAAAACAATAACGCAATTATTGTTTTTCCTCTTCACTTTCTTCTATTTCCACCTTCCTCTTCTCCGTTGCAGAGCTCAAGAAAAAAAAAAAAAATCTAACCTCAGCGCAAATTTCAAGAAGAAGAACGAAAACAAGAAAGCTTTCTTCTTTTTGACCTTTCTTCCCCCCACAAGATTAAAGGTTTAACCAGAGCCTTAATTTCGTCTTTTTTACTTTAACTTTATCCTTAATTCAGGAACATTTGTTTTCGTCCCTTGGTTTATGGGCGTTTCTTTTGTTTTCTCGAGAAAGTTGATTGCTTTCTTGGAATATGCCCTTTCTCTTTTATTGTTTTAAAGGATGCGTCTGCGTTAATTGTTTTAGTAACTTAGTGGATTGATTAAGCGCACTTGATCATAATTAAGTTTGTAGCCTTTGCTTCAGATCAGGTAAGAATTTTATAAAACCAAATTGTTTCTTCTTGTAAGTCGTAGAGTGCTGTGATTTGCCAGAGATTCGATTCGCTTTTAAGTCGGTAAATTTTGTTTCTTGTTATGACATGGTTTGAGTTAATGTCTATTTTGAGAATATAAAACCAAACTCCATAGAAGGTTTGTTTTCTTAAGTGGGATAATTCTAGCTCAGCTGTTGCCTTTTATTGTTTGCAGGTTTTGTTATGGAGTCTCCACAATCTGTGGCATCAACCTTCAGTGGTATCCATTTGAGTGACACTGTTGAAAACAGAACAAAGAAACCTGTCATGCCGTCTGATTCAGACAGTTTCGTCGGTGTGCTTGAGGTTTTTGTTCACCAAGCTAGGGACATCCACAACATCTGCATCTATCATAAGCAAGATGTGTATGCTAAGCTTTGTCTCACGAGCGATCCTGAGAACTCTTTATCTACCAAGATCATCAATGGTGGAGGGAGAAACCCTGTCTTCGACGATACTCTTCGGTTCGATGTGAAGACTCTCGATTGCTCGCTGAAGTGTGAGATATACATGATGAGCCGCGTGAAGAATTATCTTGAGGATCAGTTACTTGGATTCACTCTTGTACCTTTGTCTCAAGTGGTAGTGAGGAATGGGAAACTGGAGAAAGAGTTCTCTCTTTCGTCAACCGATTTGTATCACTCCCCTGCAGGTTTTGTTGAGTTATCTCTCTCCTACTCGGGAGATTCGCCTGAGGTGATGCACATTCCTGCCGTTCCAACAGTGGATCATGAGACCGAGTTGGCTTCTATTGAGTTTGATGAGAGTGACTTTTTGGATCCAAAGATCGTCTGTGAAAACAATCAAATGGTGTCCAAGTATTTGGCCACTACCTGTTCCGATTCTGATGAACTTTTAAGCTCTGAAGCCGGCTTTGTGGAAGTAAACAGCGTCCAGTCCGCAGTTGTTGACACTGTTGAAGAAGAAGCTCCAACAAATGAAATCTCTTCTCCATCTATTGCAGTTAGCTCGGGTTCCTCGGACACTCATGTTGATTCAAAGCTATCAAACGAAGTAAACAACTCATGTTCAGATGAAGAAGCAAGGAAGCCGAAAGATATCAAGACAGATAAGAAGGATGATGAAGCTGTTGTGAAATCTGTTCTGACAGTGAACCTTGAACAACCAGAGCAAAAGGTGGTGCAGCAAGATATCGTTGACATGTACACAAAAAGCTTGCAGCAATTCACTGAATCACTCGCTAAGATGAAACTCCCTTTGGACATCGACAGCCCGACTCAATCAGAGAACTCGAGCTCCTCCCAGCAGACGCCAAAGAGCGCGGGCTCTCGTGTTTTCTATGGCAGTAGAGCCTTCTTCTGAAGCTCCAGGATCATCACAACTCACAAGTTTGGCATCAGAAGTAGCGAGTTATAAGTTTAAAGTAGACTATCTATTATGTGTAATCTTCCGTAGGTGCCTTATAGCTTTTCTTGTCATTTGCAACTTTTCCAATTTAGTACTAAACTTTCGCAATCTCATCCCTTATCTATGAAATGTCTCAGACACAAAGACAACAAGTTCTGCTACGAACAGTACAAAGACGACAAGTTCTGCTACCAGTTTCAGACATATGTAGACACATCAAACTCAAACTCAACCATCAATTAAGGATCTGCAGATTCAAAGCTAGCTAACGGGTCAATTCGAGCAACAGGAGTGCATTTAAGTGGATGAGCCATGCTCAGGGTCAGATCTCCAGTCTCTTCCATGTTAACCTTATCTCCGTTGATACTCCAGTCAAAACACTGTACCATTGTTCCAATGGCTACTCCAACGAGGATGTAACCTAAGTTTGTTCCTGGACATCCTCTTCTTCCGCTCCCGAAAGGAATGTAGTTCAAAGCTAACTGCTCTCTTATCTCTTCTTTCCCCTTTGAAGGAGAAACCATGAACCTCTCAGGCTGAAACTTGTCTGGGTCTTCCCATGAATTTGGATCTCTCATCACCGCATAAGAATTAATGATCATCGTAGAGTTCTGTGGAATGTAAAACCCTCCGATCTTGCATCCTTCCGTTGCATTTCTCACCAAGATTGGTGAATGTGGGTGTAGTCTTAGCCCTTCTTTCAACACAGCTTGCATATACGGCAGGTCTGAGAGATCTGTTTCTTGAATCAACCTCGTTTTCCCGACAACAGATTCTATCTCTTCTCTCAATCTTTCAAGAATCTTAGGATGGTTTATGAGTTCCGCCATTATCCATTGTGTTGTTTGTGCTGAAGTATCAGTGCCTGCAAGTAAAAGTTCCTACAACCAATGCACAATGTTAAAAGATAAGAGACTTTTAAATATCCTTATGTGGCAGCCATTGCAGAACATGCAAAAAGCCTCAAAGACATTACCACAAAAAGCGCTTTGATTTGGTTCCTGGTAATCTTGTACTCAGCACTGTCGTCTGTATAAACTTCCAACAGAACATCAATCATGTCTCTATCCTCTTTCTTGTTTGGATTCTCTTCGTGTTCCTTGATAATCTTCTCCAGCAATTCATCGTACCTCTGTGAGACCTCCATGATCTCCTTCTCAAAGAGCGAGATCCCGAGCTTCTTGAGAAGTCGACCAACCGTGCTAGCTATAAGGAACTTCCTCACCAAACTCAGTGATTTAGTCACCAACTCTCTGATTTTCTCTGCTTCACCGTTCTCCTCAGAACATTCCCTCCCCATTATCATCCTGCAAATGCTGTTATTCGTCAGCTTCATCATCTCTTTACGAACATCAACAGCCACATTCTTTGCTGCCTTGTCAAACAACATAGCACGGAAAGTCTTAACTTCTTCCCCACGGATGAGCCGTGTCCGCTCGAGAGAATGAGACCCGAGAAGCTTTGTGACTAATAGTTTCTTCATGAACCTCCAGTAATTTCCATAAGGAGCTGAGACAAATCCAAAAGATCCAAAAAGTATTGATTTTTCCATTATAGGAATCTCGCGGTCACGGGTAGCAAAGTTCAGGTCTTGGGTCCTCAAAACTTCGTTGGCCATGGAGCTCGACGAGACTAGAACGATTGGGATATTAAAGGCGCGAAGGTGAAGGAGTGGACCAAATTTGGAAGAGAGTTTCTGAAAGGATTTGTGACTTGGAACAGAGAGGAGAAGGTGAAGATGACCGATGACCGGTAGGGACGGTGGGCTCGGAGGTAGATCACAGTCTTGGAGTTGTGGCTCTCTTGGTTTCTTAAAGAAGAAAGCAGAGAGGCAGAAGAGTGAGAAGAGCCATAAGAGGATGAAGATGAAGCAGAGCTGAAAGTCAACGGTGATTGCTGCCATTGTTGTCCAAAAACTGCAGAGAGGGTTAAATGAGGCAAAATAGTTTTATCATAGATATACTCTCTAGATCAGAATCTTTCCTTGAGACCCTTTGTGATATAAAATTAATATATCAATAGTTTAATCTTAAGGAGACGTTACGCAATGAGACATGATGTATAATTTTTTTATTAATATGACATGTGAAAATATGCCAAAAGAGTTGTTTCTTGGCTAAAAATAAAACAAATCTTTGATAAGCAGCATTAAAACATTCGATAAGGTACCAATCCAAAACATCTTTGATCTGTCCTGAATCATGAACCTGAATCTGAGAGCTTGAGCTTGAGAGTGAGACTGAGAAGGAAGCTCACATCAGCTGAGAAAGGGATACTGCAATCTGAGAACCTATAAGGGCATTGTTTTTCACAAGCGCAATGTCTGAAACTGTGTCAAGGAACTCAAGATATGCAGTGCTGAGACATTGCCGTTTTTAAGCCACTGTTAATGGTTTGGATTTTGGATAGAGATATAACTTTCCTGAACTACTTAAAAGTGACTAGACAATGAAAGATTTTGGTGAAACATTGAAGATTGAGGGAACCTCTAGAGAAAGGATACTTGCTGCAAGTGACGTCCCTCCAGTTAACTCATTTACCCGAGCAAGCAAGAATGGAGTTTCTGCGCTTCCAGTAATGTTTTGTTCCCTGGCCAAAACCAAATTCAGATGTCAGACGATAAAATACGAAAAGGAAGCCAAGCCCTTGAAGTACTCTGATGCCAGCTAGCATGTATGAAAGATATTAGCTTCTTTTTATGACCTTGCTTCGGTAAGAGCACGCTGTGTTGCTGATTCGATAAGATTTCCGGCGGCTGAATGCTGTTTTGGAATCGGAACAGCAAATAGAATCCCCGCCTGACGGTTTAGCTTCACGTTTGCATCTGGCAATAGCGGTTTTCTCAAAGTGGTAAGTGATCAAAGCGCATAAACTTTTAAAAACAGAGGGAATGAGACAAAGTCTACACTTGCCTATTACTCGAGCGCAGTCTTCAGGGCTATCTACACGGGAAGGAGCCTAGAGAAGTGAAAAAAATCACATCAGAACTAAAATCTTAAGTAGAAGCAAGTATTGAGTTCAGTGCTAATGGACAATTTTGAACCTTAAAACCGCTTTTTTCTGTGAAAAATGCTGGAAACTCGTCACTCTTGTATGCAGCAACATAAACTTCTTGAGTTTCCTGTATTGGCAAACAAAAACCTTTTATAGCTTAAACTCTTAATTGTTGACTATTAAAAAGCCATGGAAAAAAAAGTATATACCAAATATTCAAGAGTCTTTGGAATATCAAGTATTGATTTAACGCCTGCTGATATCACTGCTACAGGAGTCCTTCCAAGTGCAGTTAGATCAGATGATATGTCCATAGCTGCATCGCAAACACAAATTAGCAGCGCATATTGGCTTCAAACACCATAATCTAAACACCGTTTCTAACCATGAAACAAGAGAAATTTAAAATAAAGTACAAAATGGACATGAAACTTACTACGGTTGGCATGTCTATGCACACCTCCTATCCCACCTGTCACAAAAACTTTGATGCCAACCTACAACAACCAAAATTCTCAGAAATGCAACGAATATGAATTTCGCCGAACTACTAAATAAAGAATACGAACAGAGCCAATTATACCATTGAAGCGAAAAACAACGTTGCAGAGACTGTGGTTGCACCATTTCCTCTTCTAGCCACCTGAAGGAAAACATGTAGGTGATAAATATGGAAGAACGAAAACAGTCTGCACTGATTGACTTGGGAGAAAGGAAGGCTAAAGAGCTAGGCTTAACTGAATTGACGCAATTCAATTTTATGAACTAATGATAGCATACTTTTTCTACATGACTCAAGCATGAAAACATATCTTAAACTGAAGAATAAACAAGTTATATGCTATGGCTATTGTACTGATGAACATTATGACGGTGCAATAAGTAGAGTTTCAAGGTTAGGACTCACAACATGTGCTATGTCCCTGCCTGCAGTCTTTTGGACACTTTTTCCCAGAGATGCAAGACGTTCTAGCTCTTCCTCATTCAGACCTGTAAACTACATCTATTAGCATCCATCGATCCTCAACAAAAAGTGATAAAAAAATTTGTTGGTTTTTCTTTATAAAACATATTAATGATTCTCACCTATGCAAGGTACGCCATTCAAGATAGCTATTGTTGCAGGGATTGCTCCATTCGCTCTCACAATTGACTCAACTTCTTTTGCGGTTTGCAGATTTTGAGGGTAAGGCATCCCTTAAAATGCCCCGTTTAAGGATATAAACCATATTCAAATGAGACCAAGATCTAAGATTCCACAGAAACCAGCAAAGAACGATAGCAATCGGTTGGGAAAACAAACCATGGGAGATTATGGTTGACTCAAGAGCGACCACAGCTCCTCCATTGGATATGGCTTCAGATACTTCACGAGATATCTTGACTAGACTCCTGAGCTGTCACGTCACGGAGAAACAAAATCAACCAAGAATAATTGGAGAAATATGAAACTGAAAAACCAAAAAAGGGTGGATCTTTTTATACACAAAACCTTGTTGTTTGCTTCAAGAGGAGAAAGATGATTCTGGAGAGTCGAGATTCTAGAATGAGCAGCCGAAGAAGAAGAAGCCATTTCTATCTTCACCGACTCTAAACCCTTTCTTTTGCTTACCTGATCAAATTGTTCGTCAAAATAGAAAATTGCCCAAATACTGTTTGGAAAGAGATCTTACAGGCACGAATGAAGAAGATGAAGAGTAAAAAACTGAAGTATCCTACTGTTGTAGCGCTCTCTCTCTCTCACCATTGTAGACGAAACAAAACCGAACTCAAAATTATATACTGGTATTTCTAAACCGGTTCGGTTTGGATGATTTCGGTATATGTATAACAAACGTTGGAGAGAGAGATCTAATTTTATCCGAGTGTTTGGGTCCGTTGGGAGCATACACCAAGGACCGACGATCCGATCTCGTCGCCGGCATTCCTCGCCGCCGTTGTCTGTTCTTCATTGCTCTGCTTTGCTCTTTCTCTCTCTGTTTCAAGCTCCGTAAGCTTCTTCGAATTTCGCTCTTAGATTATTGATCATTCTACTTGTTCCTGATCTATTGTAGAATTTTTGTTTCCACCTAAATTAGTCGGGACTCGGGATCTAATGGTTGCATCGACTTGATCACCGTGACGTAGTTCCTGGGTCCTGTGCTCAGTCGCACTAATAACTGTCCCATGATCTTTGTTTTGCAGATCCTTCATTTCGATTGATTTTGAATTTGATCATACAAATTAGAAGCCATGGATAAGTCGAGTGCCTTAGAGTATATCAACCAGATGTTTCCAACAGGTGAATTTTTCTTCATGAGTCAGTAGCAGAACAGTCGTACATGTTTGTGCATCGATTATGGTTTAGAACTGTCCATAATAAATCCAAATGATTATGAACTCTTGCTTCTTTTAGATTCTGTACATCAATTATGGTTAATTTGATAGTTTCTCCGTATGGACTGCTTTACCATGAGTTTCTAATGGGTGTTTTCCTTTACAGAAGCATCGCTTTCTGGCGTTGAGCCACTTATGCAAAAGATTCATGGTGAGATTCGGCGGGTTGATGCTAGCATACTATCTGCTGTTCGTCAACAGGTTAGCTTTTTTTTTATTACTACTCTGATGCTTTAGGTGTGTTTTGACTTCACTAAGGTTTGTAACAACGTTAGGTACAGGACAAAGAACAAAAAAATATTGTATTTGTGAGTCACTCGTTCAGGATTTCTTGTGGATGCGTACATTGAGTCAAAAATTATATTGTATGCACTAGGAAGAGCAGTAATTTTGCTTCTATGTGGAAAGAATAATCTATGCTTCTGAATCTTATTCTTGGGCTGGCAATTATACTACAGAGTAACTCGGGAACTAAAGCTAAAGAAGATCTTGCTGATGCTACACGTGCTGTGGAGGTTAGTTTCTCATAGGCTGATATGTATTGTATGCATTCTGTCAATATATCATTTCTTTTTTGTTTCTCCTTTCAGTTCGCTTGTAACTCGTAAGGTAATTTGATATTGGTGTGGATTAACACAGGAACTCTCATATAAGATTCAAGAGATAAAATCCAAAGCTGAGCAAAGTGAAGCAATGGTCCAAGAAATATGTCGTGACATTAAGAAGTTGGATTTTGCAAAGAAGAACATAACCACAACGATCACTGCCCTTCATCGCCTTACAATGTTAGGTCAGTCAGAAGTAATTTACTCTGTGTAACTAGCTCATTATTTTCACCATATATAGTCATGGTATCTTGAAATCAGAATGATAGCCCAACTTTACTAAAACCCTATATATAGGGTTTATATAGGGTTTCCAAGGTAGACAACTTCAAAAACATGATGTTGCTGGTTTGCCTATCCGTGGATCTATTTTAATCTTTATATAGTAAACAGATATATGCCAAGAACGTAGTTTAAGTTGACCAAGTACACTATTCATAAGCTCAGTAATGAAATTCGCTATCTTGCCATGGCAGTCTCTGCTGTGGAACAGCTTCAGGTGATGGCATCAAAAAGGCAATACAAAGAGGCAGCTGCACAGCTGGAGGTACCTTTTTTTCTTTCAATTCAACAATCTTTTGAGTTTGTAACTTCTGTTATGTTGTAGTTTACTTGCTTTAGGTTTATGTTCACCATCGGAGCGTAAGGAAGCTATTTGTCATTTTGAAAATCAGTTTTAACCCTAGGCTACGTAGCTGAAATTCCTAGTAGGTGACCCGTCTCATTATCTGATCGTATTCTTAAGATTGTGTTTCTATTATATATTTCAGGCCGTAAACCAATTATGTAATCACTTCGAAGCATACAGGGATGTTCCTAAAATCACAGAGCTCAGGGAAAAGCTTCATAATATAAAGCAAATCCTCAAGTCTCATGTATTTTCTGACTTTTCCAGGTAATGCATTTAGTGATTCTACCATATTTTACATTGTAAATGAAATCCACATAAGTGGCCATAGTGGTCCGTTGTAATGCTAGTGGTTGATCCTGATTCTCTTTCTTAATTTCTTTATCTTCAATCTCAAGGAAATTACTGCTAGAAAGTACTTTTTGTAGAATTGAAGTTTATGATGTGATGAATTTTGCAACTTTGGTGCAACGATTGAGATTGACTTGCATGCCCTCTTGTTAGAATAGCACCTGCATAGTGGTCTAGGTTATTTTCTGCTTCTTTTTGGTACGCAAATTGTTTTAAGATTTATTTTCCCTCTTGCATCCTCCACATTCCCCATTTATTTTGGTAGATGCCTAATACCTAATTTTTCCAAAAATGGCTACTGTTGTAATCTCAGTTTAGGTACTGGAAAAGAGACAGAGGAAACAAATTTGCTACAACAGTTATCTGATTCTTGTTTGGTTGTTGATGCTCTGGAGCCATCTGTGAGGGAAGAGTTGGTAAACAACTTTTGCAGCAGGGAGCTAACCTCATATGAACAAATTTTTGAAGGAGCTGGTACATTGGACTTAATGCCCTAAGTATAACATGCATGTTTATGTTTTCTTGGGTTTAATTTCTAAGAGGTTTATTGTTGGTAGAGTTGGCAAAGTTGGATAAAACAGAGCGGAGATATGCTTGGATAAAACGTCGAATCCGAACAAATGAAGAAATTTGGAAGATTTTTCCTGCTTCTTGGCATGTGCCTTATAGACTATGCATCCAGTTCTGCAAGCAAACAAGGTATTACCTCTTTAGTTCTCGTTAAACATTTATCTTGCCTCCCCTTAATTATTGTAGTTCATATTTCTCTCAGAGGTTGTTATATTCTCCTCTTGGTGTGACATAGCTATATCATTCCCCACTGTTATAAACTAGATCTTTGAACTGCGCTTTTAGGACATGGCTCCATTGCACCCTAATTTGCGTGGGTATAATTTAAGATTTGATAAATTATATAATTGATTTAAATATTATTATTAGTGAAAACTTTAAAAGCGTTTCTAAACCTTTAAGTTTTTGAGGATGGTTCATATTTTTGAAGATCATAGTAAGTGCATGGTTTATAGTGTCTACATAGTTAATGCATGATAATTTTTTAAACAAGAAAACTAAATTATATTTGTTTCGTTTTGACTACTTGAAGGTTTGTTTTATTGGTAGTCAATTATTATTGTTAATTTGTAATATCTGTTTCATGTATAGAGAATACCTTTTATTTTGGTTTTGCTGTTCTGTAGTCACTTTGCTGAGAAAAATTAAGTCGCAGTAGTAGCTATTATCTTAATCTAACAATAATGAGAAGCCTTCTTCCATCTTGTTTTCCCAATATTTTTCCAGGAAGCAAGTTGAATCTATTCTGGTCAACATGAAAGAGAAGCCAGTTGTAGCAATATTGCTTCTGGTCAGGCACGCTCTCTCTGATCAATAATTTCATACGCATGCTTTTCCTACCATAAAAAAATTCATTTGATTTATCAGATGGATATAAGAGCATTGTGCCACCTCTGAATGAAGTATCTAATGATTATAAATTATCTTATCCTATTCCTCCTTTTCACTTTCATCAAATTCTGTTACCTTTGATTTTTTTTTTTGTGGAATATTTCAGGCCTCTATTAAAGTTTGATCTCATTGAATTATTAGGCACTGCAAAGGACAGTAGAGTTTGAAAAGGAACTTGAAAAGAAATTTGGTGGAGATGGTCCTACTAGGGATATCGGAGATGACATTGAAGAAATTGGTACATGGGAAAACAATAGTCAGAATATATCCAAAATTCGCAAGAAGTATGAAAAGAAGTTTGCTGCTAGTCAAGAACCTGGGGAAGATGTATGTTCTATGTTCGTATGCTATATTATGGAAAACACTCTAGTAATTTTATATTAATGCTTACAACTTATTCTGATACTGTTTTCTGCCTCTGCGTCAACAGGTAAAGACCGGAGACAAAGATTTATCTGTTACTGGAGCTGGGGTATATTCCCTACTTTTAGTTGCCTCTCCCTGAATTTTGCTGATGTCATTTCTATTGTAATTCTGGAATTCCATTAAGAGCAAGTGAAAGTGGCTTAACTATTATTAGTTATAAGCACAAAATTGCATTCATAAAAGACGGTAAAAGTATCTAGCATGGCATTCCCATTTGGCCTTTCATAGCTGGAAAACTGAATGCCATGTAATCCACTTGTCCCATTCTATCGTTTGAAGAATTTATTTTACTCACTAGTTACCCGATCTTGCAGTTTAACTTCCGTGGAATGATCTCTTCTTGTTTTGAACCTCATTTAACCCCATATATTGAGTTGGAAGAGAAGACACTTATGGACGACCTGGAGAAAGTTGTTCAGGTTGGCTTCACGAAATTGTTTTTGTTTACAAGGTTGTCAAGTTTTCCTAATTTTATTTTCTTTCTCTCAGGAGGAAACATGGGATATTGAAGATGGAAGCCAAAATAATGTTTTATCGAGCAGCACTCAGGTGAGTACCTAGGGAAGCTTCTTGAAAAGGAGTTAATAGAACTTTCACAGATATTTATATCGTTATTCAGTGTGTTTACTATTCACTGATTCATTCCACTAGGACCAATTGGCAGGGGTAGTTAGATTCTTTATGTAGATGTGTAGAATTATTCTCTACTTGAAACATTGAGCGTATAACTCGGTCATTACCCACTGAGCTGGATTAAAATTTATGTTCCTGTCTAGGGCAATGTTTGTTGTAGTAGTAGGAAAAGTCTTCTGTTTGAAACTGGATATTATACTCAAGATGAACTTCAAAAAGTATTTTCTGTGCATAGTGACTATCGATGTCGCTAAATTAGCCAGTGAGAACTTGATAGCATTTCTATACAGACTATATCTATCACATTATTTCGTTATTCAGAATGAATTTGTTAAGTAGTTTACTATTGCCTTGTTTTGCAGTTGTTTTCTAACATAAAGAAGAGCTTGAAACGGTGTAGTGCTCTCAGTAAGAACCAGACATTATTCAATTTGTTCAAGGTACATTTTTCATACGCTCAATATGGATTAGACTTGTACTGTGGATTCGAGCAATGTGTTAGTTAGTCTCGGAACCAGCTTTGTTTGTGGAGTATTGGAGTTTAATTTGGAGAAACCTTGTTAGTTGAATCAGCTTTTCAAGCCACCTAGGTTCCTACAAGGGAAGGGCATACACATGTACTCTCTAATGATGTTTGCAGATCAATATAAGGTGGATGGAGATTTTGAGTTTATTATATTGAAAAAGGGTCTCCTCTGTACAGGTCTTTCAACGAGTTTTGAAGGCCTATGCTACAAAGCTGTTTGGTAAGCTCCCAAAAGGAGGCACCGGTATCGTTGCGGCAGCCACTGGCATGGATGGACAGATAAAGGTGCTGGGTATATCTGCCTTCTTCCTGTTTCCAATGTGTGCTTTTCGATGTAGTTTACCATTTTTATTTCCTCTGTGCAGGTCTCGGAGAGAGATGAAAGAGTGATATGCTACATAGTTAATTCTGCTGAGTATTGCCACAAAACAGTAAGCTTGTTTTTGTCTATTATTTTGTTTTCTTGCCTCTTTCACTTTTGGCACCCTCAGCACGCAGCATGTGCGTAGTGTACCTGTGTAGCCTGTTTCAACGGGTTAATAGGGGTTTGTATCATATGGTTATAATCCGATCTTAGGACAGTCATGTAAAAAGACCAGTTGTGATATTGATAATCTGCATATCAAGCAATGAACTACGTATCGTACACCTCCATATTTCTCAGCTTGACCAATTCATGTGTAGATGTGAAAGATTTAGCTGTAACTTTTCTTATATTACTCATGTGGTACATTTCCACATATATTATCTGCTGCCACTGTATCAAACAACTAATGCAAATGCAGTGTGTGCCGATGTCAGTAGGATTCTATCTTAACGTTTTGATTATTTGCGTTTTGTATGGCAGTCTGGTGAACTGGCAGAAAAAGTGTCAGAAATTATTGACCAGCATTATGCTGACGGTGTAGACATGTCAGAGGTCCAGGTACTATATACATGAAGGACTTAGATTTTTCCCTTATTTTGGATTGTTCTTTAGCTGTGTTGCTATGCACTGTGCAGGATGAATTTTCAGCCGTCATAACGAAAGCATTGGTTACGTTGGTCCTTGGAATCGAAACTAAATTTGACACAGAAATGGCAGTGATGGCACGTGTTCCATGGAGTACACTTGAGAGTGTGGGTGACCAGTCTGGGTAAGATCATATGGGGGGTTAAAATCTTCTATTGTTTTTGATGCCCATATGACCAAACAACATGCATTTGCATCTTCTTGTAGGTACGTGAATGGTATAAATACAATCCTTAGCGGCAGCATTCCTGTCCTCGGGAACCTTCTAACACCAGTTTACTTCCAATTTTTCCTCGACAAGGTATAAATAGATAGAGAGTGTGATTTGAATGCCTTGATGATCTGATCGTTGCTGCCTTAGACAAAATCAGGACTCGCATTAAATGTGTTTTATAGGGTTAAGCCTTGATCAGTTCCTTGGCTTATTTCTTGTATAAACTATAAGATAGATTTTTATGCTACTTCGTTCATGGAACAAACTTCATTAGTCTCTGCTAGGAGAGGAACTGCTATGGCTCAAAAGTCTATCTCCAAGAACACTTTAACGGGGTTACGATTTACGACTTGACCAACTTTATAGATGACGAACTTTTGTTTTAAAACTTTGTGTAGCTGGCATCATCCCTTGGACCAAGGTTCTATGCTAATATATTCAGATGCAAACAACTATCCGAAACTGGCGCTCAACAGGTCAGCTTGCGTGCTCTATATCCTCCATATGCATGGCCTAATTCTCTCCATTGTGATTTCTCTAGTAGTCAACTAGTGACTTTACTAAAAATTGTGCTCAGTGTGAGAAAACCTATATATCTAGTTTATCAAGCGTATCCAGAAATTAGTGCCGAACTCAGTCTGGTCACATCACCTTCTGCTTTTGTTAGTGTTGAAGGGGCTATGTTTAGTCTCGTTATCTATTCAATTTATGCTAGGGATAATCATTTCATACTTACAGAGTTAAAATGTAGCTGCATGAGATCCCTCTTTCATGTACCTTCTTTTGTCAGCTGTCCAGAGTTCAAGTATGAATTATCCGTCTTTTGGTTTCACAGATGCTACTAGATACGCAAGCCATGAAGACGATTCTTCTAGAAATCCCTTCCCTTGCCAGACAGGTTAGCTCATCATTCCCAATTTATGTATTTGTTCTCTTGCCGATATGATAGTGTATAATACCAATTGAGTCTTTCAATATGAAACTACTTAATTTACGAAGATCTGATTGATCTTTAATAATATGATTGCAGACTTCAACTGCTGCCAGCTATTCCAAATTCGTGAGCCGTGAAATGAGCAGAGCTGAAGCACTGCTTAAGGTCATATTATCTCCAATTGATTCAGTGGCAGACACTTACCGTGCACTGTTTCCAGAAGGGACTCCCATGGAGTTTCAGCGCATCTTGGAACTTAAGGTGATTTTTATCCTTTCTTAAATCCATTTTAGTTCTTAGATTCTCTAAAAAATATTTTCTACTCGAATTTCACGTTACATACTAAAATGACTCTCTAGATCCTCGGTAAAGTATGTCCTGTAGTAACTTTCTCTTAACCGTTTTGTGGTGTTGATGATGCAGGGTCTTAAGAAAGCCGATCAGCAGAGTATACTTGATGATTTCAACAAGCATGGCCCGGGATTCACACAGCCCTCGGTTGCAGCAGCGGCAATGCCACAACCGGTTCCAACCCCACCTGCACCGCCGCTGGCAATGGCTAATCAGGCTACGGCCGCTGGTTTCATAGCCAACAGCGAGGATGTGATAACCAGAGCAGCGATTCTTGGCAGAGGAGCTGCAACGACTGGGTTTAAGAAGTTCATTGCTCTTACTGAAGCTGCGAAAGACCGCAAAGATGGGCCTTTAAGGAGACTCTTCAATGCATGATGATTTGTTTCTTTTCTCTACATCATCTCAACTTTTGAATTGGTGCAATTCCAATCTTAGTTTCCATTTATGTGTGTTTTTGTTCCTTTGTGTAATGCACTTTGCTATAAGGTCAAAAAATCCAGTAGAAGAGGCTCTTTTGTTTCATGGTTAGGTATACATATCAGAGATTCGTAATGAATGACGAGTTTTCTCAGGATTCGGGCGTATCTTAGTTGTTTCTCTACATTCTGTGGCATAAGTCACGCGGTTGCATCAAGATTATTAACAGGCCTAATAATGAGTCCAGAATATATGAATTAACAGGCCTAAAAAGTGTGCCACAAGCCCAATTGTGTATAATTTTGAGTTTCGCTTTCTGGAGAAAAGCACATGTATTCACCTCAAGTCAACCATCACAACAAAGTAACAACAGTAAGCAAATTTCTCTTTTCTTCATCCATAGCATTTAGCATTTAGCATTTTCCTTGGCAAGTATAAACATACGTTTAACATTTTCTTGCTTTTTTTCTCCCACTTAATCTCTTGGTTAATTAGCCGGGACGCTCCAAAACAACTGGTTTGAGAGACTATATATACATTTCAAGCTCTTGGCGAACAATTGCTAGGAATGAAATTAGAAACTAGTGATCAAGACGAGCATGTCAGCATTATAGTCTCACATCCATCAAGCGGTAATTAATAATATATTTTTAACATGAATTGTTCTGTTCCAAATTGGTTCTTCAACAGGACACTTTTGATGTATGATATTTTTAACCATGTATAACAGGTTTGTTATTTAGCCTAGCTTTGGTAAAGAACTTGAGTGGTCATGAAGAAGAATATGAGCTTCTCTACAAAGTTGTATCGTTGGGGACACTTGTAAGAGTAGCACCAAAATGGATGAGAGAAGTTACGATGTTCAGCACAAGCATGTGTCCTGTCTTCTTCGAGAGAGTTTCAAGGGTTGTTAATCTCCACTGTTGATCTTTTTGGTATGAGTATGTTTTAGGGTGATTTGGTAAAGCGTTTTTAACAAATTCCACGACGAGTTATAGGAAATTCTTGTCTTTACAACTTTTAAGGTGTGAATATGAATATTCTCGCTACCGTCTCTGAGTGACATTACAGACAAAGCAAGACGTTGTTGAACATTACACAGACCATGTTAAAATGCTTCAAGATAGGAAACTTCTGTAATTGTTCCATGGGTCTAAGCACTGTAGGATGAAAAATCAAAGATCCGCTTTTAAAAACTGAATCTTGACATCTATCTCAAAGTCGATGATCCACTTTACGGCTCAACAGCTCAAGGGCTTCCACAGCTTTGCTTCTTCCCCATTTGAAGGTTTTCACTATCTTTCTTTGAACGCAAGTAAATATATAGGTTTTCTTGTCCATAATGGTCATGTTTTTGGTAATCATTAGACTATACCATAGAAATGGACATGATTTTACCTCAAGTCAGCAAAATCACAACAAAGTAAACAGTAAGCAAATTATCATCCATGGCATTTAGAACATTTTTCTTGTTTTCCCACTTAATCTCTTTGTGACTATACTTTCAAGCTCTTGGCGAACAATTTCCTTATGATAAAGTTCTGCTCCTAATTGGTTCTCATAAAGAGGCTGTTCATTTCTTTAACAAGGACACTGATGTATGATCTTCGTAACCATAACAGATTTATCATTCACCTTAACTTTGGTAAAGAATTTGGGTGGTCTTGAAGAATAATATGAGTTTCTCTACAAAGATCACCATATTCATACCACTGTTGGTCTTTTTGGTATGAATGTATATGTTTTAGTGTGGTACTCTGGTGTGCGATTTAGTAAAGCGTTTTAACAAATTCCTCATCAGAGTTTGAAAGTTATTGTATTTGACCTTTTCAAGTAAAAAAGATCCACACTTTCGTTCCCCGGTTTAAAATTTAAATTTATTCCGACCGGAAATCAGAATAAGTAAATTAGTCTACTTCTCCTATATCAAGATTCGAGTTTGTGATAGCGCATTCATCTTCTTGAGATCACCTGATACACATTTGATAAATAAATTAGTCTAATTCTCCTATATTATTAAGTAGTTGAAAATATCAAATACATTTTGATCACATTCATCATTGGTATGGTGCCCCTAATTTTTTTTTTTTTTTTTTTCACAAAATATATATATTAGAATACATGTATCTCATTGTCAACAAAAATTAATTCTTTTTTTGTCCTTTTACAATTGGAGAAAAAGGAAATAGAAACTAGCCGTTAGACAAGCGGATTTCAAATGCCTCCAAGCGCCGCTCTTGTTTTTTTCTTCCCAACGTTCAACAAAAATATTCTCTTTTTACATTTTCCTTTTTCAGCAAACCGACGCCGTTTCATCTTTACTCAGACGCCGTTTTATAACCTCAGAGTCAGAGTCTCATCCATCGATCTTCCTCATCTCTCTTCTCTCTCACTCGTCGGAAGAGAGAACGAAAGAAAGAATAACAATCTTTGTTTCTGTTTCTGTCTCTCTCTCTCTCTCTCTCTCTCTCTCTCTCTCTCTCTCTCTCTCTCTCTCTCTCTCTCTCTTCTTCTTCTACTTTCAGTTCGATTCTACTCTTAAAATCAAGTAATCTAGTTTGAGCGTGTTCGAATTCCTGAGAACCAATTCGATTTTCGCATTTCGTCTGACGATTAGAAAGCGAAAGTGATGGCCGCCGTTAATGGGTACCAGGGAAACACTCCGGCTGATCCTCCGGCATCAAATGGATCAAAGCAACCAGCGGCTCCGACTAAGACTGTTGACAGCCAATCTGTTCTCAAAAGGTAATCTTCTTTCCTTCGTTCTTTTATCTATCCATCTTGCTGCAACATTTAAACTGGATTCATCGCAAAATTAAACCAAATCGCGTTTGTATTTTGCCTCCTTGTTGATTATTTATGGCTCAAACTCGTAGTTTCTTTGTTTCATGGTTCCGTATGGTTTTGTTACTCATATCCAAATTCTTGTGGTCGATTGTTACTTAGGGATCCGCAAAATGAAAGTTGGAGACTTCTCCTATAACTGTGCATACAAATTGTTTGTTAAAATGTCTGTGAGAAAAACAGAAAATTTATCTCTTGCTTCAAATTGGATTGCCTTCCCTCCTCTACTCTGTATTGCTCAAAGCTTTGATTTTTACCCACAGATTCCTAACTCAGATTCTCTTTACTTAAACGCAGGCTGCAATCTGAATTAATGGGCTTGATGGTAAGTTATCATCATCATCTTGTTGTAGATAAGCAAATCTTGAACTAGTTATTTTTGTAGTTAAGATGCTCATATGGCCTCAGATGGGTGGTGACCCGGGAATATCAGCTTTCCCAGAGGAAGACAACATATTCTGCTGGAAAGGAACAATCACAGGAAGCAAAGAGACTGTGTTTGAAGGAACTGAGTACAGGCTCTCACTCGCCTTCTCCAATGACTATCCTTTTAAGCCTCCAAAGATCAAGTTCGAGACATGTTGCTTCCATCCCAATGTTGATGTCTATGGCAATATTTGCTTGGACATTCTTCAGGTAAATAATAATACCTTCCACTTGGGTCTTGTGTGCTACACAAAATCAGAGAAGAAGTACCAAAAATTAATCCTTTTCACATTTTCTTTTTGGGCAGGATAAATGGTCATCTGCTTATGATGTGAGGACAATTCTACTGTCCATTCAGAGCCTTCTGGGAGGTAATATACAACCTCTGATATTCTGTAAGCCCTTTGGCTGATTAATCCGATATCTGAGTGTGTTGTTGTTACGTCTTTGTGTTGTTCAGAACCGAACATCAGCTCACCATTGAACACTCAAGCAGCTCAGCTCTGGAGCAACCAAGAAGGTAAAAAGAAAAGAACATGCAGATAATGATTTCACATTCATGTGGGTTTCTTATGTCTCTTTTGTTTCTCTCCCTGTTCAGAGTATAGGAAGATGGTTGAGAAGCTCTACAAGCCTCCCAGTGCATGATTTCTTCAAGCTTTTCTGATCTGATTCATAAATCTCAGCTGCCTTTGATGATGATAGCTCACATAAATTGATTTTCCAGAAGAAACACATTTGTTGTGTCACTCATTTGCTTTATTCTTTGTTTTTAAACAAGCAGCAGCTTTTTTCTCTGTAACATTTATCTTTGAGTTTTGAGTTGAGAGCCAAATAATGTCATAATGTGAATTGTGAAGAGTGAGTTTTTCAGAGATCAATCATAAAGGAGATAGATTCTTATTCAATTGAAAGAAGAAAAACACTCAAATTCATAGTACAATCGGCATTATTTTTATTGTTTAAGTAAGATAAATGATGATTCATGAAGTGAAGTGAAGCTTGTTCAAGCTTTGACTTATCCACCAAACTTAAGAAAGGCCACGAACTTTTCCAGTGACGGTGTCAATGTCAATCTCGTAGAAACATGGTCTTGTAGGAAGTCCAGGCATTGTGCTCATTGTGCCAACCAAAGGGTATATGAATCCAGCTCCTATGCTTCCTCTTACATCCCTTATGGGTAACACGAAACCCGTAGGTGCTCCTTTCTTCGATGCATCGTGCGAGAAAGAGTACTGTGTTTTCGACATGCATATCGGAAGATTAGAGAAGCCTTGTTGAGTGTACATCTCAATCTGTTTCTCAGCCTGCATTCACATTACCACAGTCAGAAATATGTAATTCTAGAATGAAGTTGATCTAGGGATGAATCAGTTATCAGTCACCTGGTCTGAGTACTCCACACCACTGGCTCCATATGACTTAGCTATGGCCTCAATTTTATCTTTGATGCTAATGTCCAAAGGGTAGAGGAACCTAAGTGGCTGTGTAATGTTTTGACAAGCTTTCTCAACAGCGATGCCAAGGTCCACCTACACAACGTTTACAAGATAACTTCATCTTTCAGTAAGCTGAGATTGCAAAAGAAATTGCAGACCACAAGTGTTAAAGTTAAGAAGAGAGAAAATTTTACCGCTCCTTTGCCAGCATGAGCATGGTGAGAACAAATCACAGCATCAAAAGCACCAGCGTCCATCGAAAACTTCCTAACTGCATTTAGTTCTGCTTCGGTGTCCGTTGAGAACATATTCACAGCAACAACTACATTCACACCGTACGCCTTTGTGTTTGAAATATGCTTTGCTAGATTCACACATCCAGCTTCAACCAAGGAAACATTCTCGTTTACATACGCGCGATCAAGAGGCCTCCCGGCAACAACATCAGGCCCACCACCATGCATTTTCAAGGCTCTAACAGTCGCCACAACAATGGCGCACTGAGGCGTTAGCCCGCTGTAACGGCACTTAATGTTCATGAACTTCTCTGTTCCAATATCAGAACCAAACCCGGCTTCTGTTACCACGAATCCACCAGGTCCCACCAGCTTCAAAGCGATTTTATCCGCAACGATCGATGAGTTTCCATGAGCTATGTTTGCAAAAGGACCAGCGTGAACAAGAACAGGTGTCCCTTCAAGTGTCTGCATGAGTGTCGGGTTAATAGCGTCTTTCATCAGAACAGTCAAGGCTCCTCCAACGCCGAGATCATCTGCTGTTATCGGATCCCCGGCCTTGCTGTTACCAATCACCATTTTGCCAAGCCTTTCTCTCATATCACCTAGTGAAGTTGTCAAAGCCAAAACAGCCATAATCTCACTAGCAACAGAAATGTCAAACCCGGTTTCTCTAGTCATCCCTTTCTCCTCAGGACCCTGTCCAATAGTAATCTTCCTCAAGAACCGATCATTAACATCCATCACTCTTCTCCAAGTGATAGAAGCAGGATCAATATCAAGCCTAGCAAAGCTCTTAATCTCCTCAGGAGTAAGCTCCTCAGGACTGGTCTTTTCGATCCCAAGCTTTGTCAAACGCCTAAACATAATGTCGCTGAAACTACGCTTCCCTTCTTTATTCGGAGGGCACAACCTGTTAAAGAGAGCCTTGTCGGACTGAGACGCCTCATGGAAAATCCGAGTGTCGATCGCAGCAGCTAAGAGATTGTTAGAAGCAGTGATCGCGTGAATGTCTCCAGTGAGATGAAGATTGAACTCATCCATAGGAATCACCTGACTATATCCACCACCAGCTGCACCTCCTTTGATTCCAAAGGTCGGTCCTTGTGATGGTTGGCGAAGACAAGTAACAACCTAAACAGCAACAACACTGCATAACTCAGTATATACAAAAGCTAACAAGTGAAAGCAAAGGGAGAAAGATGTAGTAAACCTTCTTATCAAGATAAGCTCCTAAGGCTTGGCAAAGTCCAACAGTGGTAGTAGATTTGCCTTCTCCAAGAGGAGTTGGAGTAATCCCTCCAACAACAACATAGTATCCATCTTCTTGCCCTTGAAGCTCATCAAACGCAGACAACAGAACCTACATCACCAATTGATCTAGATCAGAAAACTGAGCCACTGAGAGAAAACATAATGGTTTAACGTCTAGGAGCTTCTTCATATATTTGGGGAAATGAAGCATCATTTTTGTCAACCAATAAAGTAACAGAGAATGGAACAGAAAAGGAGAGCTGATTGCTAAGAAAATTGGGCAAAAGGAATAAACTTTGAGCTAACGTAACTACTAACTACTTACCTACTCAAGCTCAATCATTAGCAATTTCTTGAAAATTATGTTTCGAACAAAAACATGAATCGATACCAATTGGAATAAACAAAAGCATAGACCTAAAATAAAAAACAGAGTTCTATCGAATCCTTCTTCAATCACACAAACCCAGAGACAGGAAGATTCATGACTAATTCATTTTCCATGGAGATAAAAAAAAAAGATACCTTTGCTTTGTACTTGCCATAGAGATCGTAGTGAAGTGGGCTGAGATTGAGATCATGGGCAATCTCGGCTATGTGTAAAGGCTCGACTGAATTGGCGATGTCGATATCGGCGGGAACTGGTGAAGAAACCTGAAGCTTTCTCGATGAGCTCATCGCTTTCACTGCTCTCTAGTCTAGAGTCTAGACTGATGATAAAAAGAAAAGTCTTCCTTTTCGGTTTCCGGGTCTACGTTTCTGATCTTTACACCAGAGGATGTGAGATTATGGAAGATGACGACGACAAAATGAAAATGATTTTCCCTTATTTCTTCCTCTTTTTCATCTTTTTAATAATTATCTAAAACATATAATAATTGGAGACACTAAAATGACGGTTTCCCCCTCAAGACATATAATAATTGGATACATATAATGGCAAGTAGCCAAGTAGCAGCAGCAGCCAAGAAGGTCCGCAATTGTTAATTTGGGAAGAGTAGCTAGAAAGAGTAGGTAGGTTTGATTATATAGATTATAACTTGTTTTGCTTGTTAAATATGAATATGGATCTCTTGAGTCTTCACAAAAGGTTATATTAGTGTAATCCAAATTTATATAAATTTATTGTGATAGATCAACAATAGCATAAGAGCTCCAGCAACATAATTCATTCATTTGTGGTCTTCCTAGTTTTTGCACGGATTGTGTCTTGTTGCTAAGGAATAATCGGTAGCTAATTTAATGAATTCAGTAGAGTTTGTTTATATGGTTTGGGGTGAGGAAGTTATTATGAGATGGCTTGCTATTAATTATGAATACGCTTTCTTTGCAAGTGTGTAATCTTCATTTAAGTTGTCTACATCTTTTGGTAGCTTGTGTTCTAGAAGATATTGCTTTGTTAATAACATATAATCTAATCATGTAAGTAATGTAAGCACCTGTGTGCTATCAATTTCACTAATCTCAAAACATTTGGTCCATTTGATTAGAACTCCTGAAGAAATAGAAAAAGTATGTGTGAGTACTTGTGAACTGGCTCCAACCATAAATGATCTAGAAAACCATAATCGGATCAGTTGACACTCTCTGTCCTACACATTTTAATAATTTCCATCGGTCTCTTGCATTGTGCAGAGAACGTAACGGTATTCCTGAATTGTGTCTTCATCCGTGGCATAATTGTGTGTCTACCCAAACTGTTATATATGTGATTTTTCTTAGCTGATCTATAAAGGTCATTAAAACTATATTTGGTGCAATATTAGTATGAGGTGTTTCTTTTTCAAATAGTAATAACATATACTTCTTTATCCAAAAAAAAAAACACACACACACATAAACGGAGTGGTGATTGGTGAATTGTGTGCAAGAGATGGTATCAAACAAAATATTTGGATTTAGAAATAGGAAATAAAAAAGAAAACCAGATATATGCCCCAACAGAAAAAAACTCACAGAAATATTGGCTCCTTACGTATATCTCTCTATCTATTAGTATATATATATATATATATATATATATCTCAATATACACAACATATACACGCAAAAAAAGCCCCAACCACTCTCTTCGTCTTGCTGCACCCATGCATCTAGATCTAGTCATCTCTCTTTTCATCGATTTCACAATGGAAGCGAAAGAAATCCGTACAATCATCGGAATTATTGGTACAATATATCTGCTTCTCTCTCTTATTATCTTATATATATATAATATAACCAATATGCTTACCTCTGTGTCTAATCTAGTGAGCACGGCCGGGGACTTCTAGTTAGAGGCTTAGAGCCGGCTCAGTAGTTGGTTGATGGAGCTGGATAGGTTAGAACTAGGGAAGTTTAAACTTTAAAATTTGTGTCCCTTAGTGTTCAAATCAGATTCGATGGCTTAGAAGCTTAAACCTGTTTGGTAAATAACCCTTTTAATCCTGTTTAGCGGTAGAACACAAACCCTATTCCAAAACTATGAAGATTATGTAATTGTACACGTACTAGCTTAAATCTTTGAATGGGCTTTTAATTGGGTACATTAATTAAATTGTTTTATGTGTTTTTTTATCATTTTCTTTCAACAGTGCCTTCAGTATCTCTATCATTTCAAAAAAAAAAAAAAGTGATTTTGTTTTTTTACTTTTTGAAAGCTTCTAAATTCTAAAACTCTAATCTCTGAACAGTCCCAAAAATAAAATGGAAATAACATACAGTAGTTTGATACGTGTTGGAAAAAAGAAAGAACATACATAGTATGATACGTTGATACTTTAGTACTTTACTGTTGCACAAAATTGTTTTTTGAAGAAGGAAAAGAGGTTTTAAACTTTACATAAAGGAAAGAAATGTGGCAAACAGTTATCAAACGAAAAAAAAAAGATAAAATTGTTGCAAACAAAGAAAACTTGTATAAAAAAAACAAGTGAGGTATTGAACATTCCACCAAACAGTTATCAAAATTATCTAGGTGATCAGCAACAATAACGGCTGATTAGATAAAACCTATACTGAGTTTTTGAGTTGAGCTCGGCTCCAATGGCGGATGTCTCTGTATAACGTCAATATAAATGAATGTTTATCGTAATTTTTCTCGATCGGTTCCGTTTACTATATAAACATAACATAGATAGACAAGAGAGGAGAGAGAGAGAGAGATTTAATTAGCACAATTTCGTCATAGCTGCATGTTACCGACTACAAGTTTTTTTCTGGCTTGATGCAGGCAACGTTACATCCTTTTTTATCTCCATCTCATACATGTAATCTCTTTTCTTCTCTCTTTTATTTAGAGGTTTCAAGGATCATTTTTCCACATTTGTATAAATATTATTATAGGTAGTCCTAAACATATCACATATGCACATTTATATACACATATGTAGGCCAAAGTTTATAGAGCTTTACAAGAAGAAAACAGTGGAGGATTTTCAACAACATCGTCATGTAGGGATGGTGATGAAATGTAGCATCTGGGTTTTGTATGGTCTCCCACTTGTTCAAAAGGATAGCATTCTCGTCACCACCAGTAATGGCGTCTGTTTGGTTATCGAAGTTATCTATGTGGTCGTCTTTTTTATCTACTGTGACAGTAGACGACGTGTATGTTCCATCCATCTCATACATATTGTCCATTGATCTTGATGATGTTTATGTTGATTGTGATTTAATCATAATCGGCCACCCGAATTATCATAGACTTGGAGATTAGTCTGGGTTTAGGTTTGGAATTATAAAAAAGAATGATGCTTATGCAGAGGGACAACACTATGCTAGTGGTTGCGACTGAAGTTGGTTTGTCGGTACTGAAGTTGGTTTGTCGGTACCGCTCTCTTGAACTTTTTTCGGCTAGACGTCGATTCATAGGTGTTGTTTGCAACGTCTACACCATTATTATGCATGGTTCACTTGCTTTGGTGAGTTTTTTTTTTTTTTTTTCTAATTGAATTGATAGATAAGTAACCTAAATATTTATGAGTTTAGTTTTTGATTAATTAATTTTCTTATGCGTGAATCAATAGACAAAAAATAATGGGGCCGGGTCCCGCTACGTACATGCCGTTTTGGTTATCGTTGGTTAACTTCGTCAACGTTGGAATTTGGACCGCCTATTCTTTGATTTACAAAATTGACATCTACCTTCTTGTAAAACTTGACTGGTTTTCCTTTAGAGATTTTATTGTTTGTTTTTTTTTCTTTTTTTCTTCTTCTTTTGGTTTGTGTATGGGTCAGGTAATCAATGGGCTTGGAACGTTGGCGTGTGCTTGTCAAATAATACTCGTGTGCTTCTCAAAGAATAGTCCAAGCTTGTTACTACGCAATAAAATGCCGAGTGGAAACGTCCCTGCTGTGTGAAGTTTGTGTTTGGAACTCTCGCGCACTACATTTGATTATTTTTATCTTAAACTTTGCCTTGATATTTTCTAAAATAATGATAAGGTGAATGTAATCTTAAATCAATTATTCAACTGTAAGAATGGCTGATGCTTCCAAAATTTAATTCCTATAGATTAAGGAAAATATATTCTTAATTGTAAATTATTAGTTGAATTAGAATTTTGCCTCTCTAACATATATAAATACAAAGACAGCCAACACATTTTTCAATTTCTTGTGTTCTCCAAAGCAGTTTTCATCACAGTCAACAGGGTTACATGATCCTTGATTAATCATATATAGTACATTATTCTCCCCGAGCTTTATGAACCACTGAAAATGATTAAACATTGTGACATTGTGTTATAATAAATATCTACATGTGTTCGTTTATATGATTTATGTAATGTAAACTTTAAAATAAACTATTCTTTAATGTTTGGAAGTGGAAAACATAAAAGGGCTGTTTTCAAAAGTAATATAAAATTTGAAGTCAAATGCAAAACTAATACCCTCTTTTTTCTTTCCTTCTTTATCCTCACCATATTTGTGATAATAACAAAAATGCCATTACTTTCGGCCTTGAAGTCTAACCGTGAAGTCTAATACGAAAATAAAAGGTCCAAAAAAACCTCATCTTCTTCATTTATTCACGAAAATGCCATCACCATCAATTCGTCCAACAACCATTTTGAACCAAAATCAAGCTTTGAATGCATGATTTACTCTTCAAACATATATAAAAACTCATTATATCATCTCATAAACTTGTCTTCTTCAATTTTTTCTCCATTCTCACCCCAAGAACACATATTTTCATC
>OVBJ01001536.1:0-27141 GCA_900406535.1 Noccaea bulbosa | reverse complement strand
CCACTTCCCGATAATGTCTATGTATAAGATAGTACTATTTTGTGTCTATACTATGCCCTTTCTTAAACATTATGTATAGCTTTTGACTTTGGCTATTGTTAGCACACTGATTTTGTAATGTATCTCCTTAACCAACATGTATCACTTTCATAGTTGACGTTTCCTACCATATTGTATTATTTTCCTGATTGTAATTACATTCGAATTATATTTCCATTTGATAACAAGCTTATATTATGTCTTTGTTGATAATAGTATAGTTATTCTCATTTTTTCTTCATAAGGATAAATATGTCCAGAAAAATTCTCAATGGTTACTTACTCTATTTTCTTTCTCATAAGTTTAATTTATGCTCTCAATATGGTTATTGAACAAATTCTCCCATAAATAATCTCGTCACTGAAAACCAAAGAAGCGACGCGTCAAGTCATCTTGACCGTTGAATCGTTGACTAGCGAACCAAAACCAACGGCGGAGTCTTTTCGTATTCGGTCTGGTCGGTCAGGTATATAACGAAGCAACAAAAGCTTTTTTTTGTCCCAAATAACAGAAAATGAAAAAAAAGCAGAGAAGAAATAATTAAAAGAGATACACTGAGCTCCTTTAGATTTCAATGTCGAGAAGACGAAGTAATCGTGTTAGAAATTCTAAAGCCCTCACTGCTCCTGCACCAGTCACTATAATTGATGGTAATTCCTTTTCTCAAGCTCGATTCTACCCACTTTTTTTATTTTCCTAAGGTTTTTATTTTTTATAATGATTTCTGATTTTTTTTTTTGGTATCAGTAATTTTGGGAATTAGGGTTTTGGGGATGCGATTTTATCCTAGAAGAGTGGTTTCTATTAATTTGGCTTTACAAAGAAACTTTCTTGAGAATGTGAATTGTATCAACTATGCTGGAAACTGTTTCAGGCATTGGCGTTTGTTTGTTTGTTCAAGTTTTGGGATTTTTGTGTGATCACTTGAAAAAAAGTTCTCATTTTTGAAGTTTTTTGGAGAATTTTGGGTTTTCATAACTATGCTCATGTTTGATGAAACTGCATTTTGTTTATATACAGATTGTGAGGAAGATGAATTTCTAAACCACAGGACGTGTTGGAAGCATATTGCTGCTTTGAATGCGCGTGGCTCAAAACCGAAACTAACCGAGGAGGAGTTCGAGATTTATAAATCGACTGCACCTTGTTTCTATGAGCTATGCGGACGCCGTGAAAGGTCATCAAGAAGAATCAAGTGCAAGTATTTAGTCTCCAAGCTACGGAAGAAGCTAAGTTCCAATACCTTTATAGTCTACCTAGAGTAAGCAGCATCTCTTTTGTGCTCGTGCTTGTGCTTCTATTTATGGTTTTACTTAAAACATTTTTGAATGATGTGAATAGGGACTTGTGGAGGGGTCTCTCGGATGAGAAAAAGAACTCTTTTGTGTACTTAGATTGTCTCTGGTTCACTATGTACAAAAGCGAAAACCCGAGGATTAGAAGCAGTGTTTTCGAATCGATCAAGAAGAAGCAGATCTTCTCAAAGAAATATGTGTTTCTTCCTATCGTTTACTGGTGTGTTGATTTCACCTATGTACTGTATGTTCTTGAAATGGATTCAAATGCAAATGTTTATGCCTATTGTTTTCTTTTTTAAATTTCGTCAGGAGCCATTGGACTTTGTTGATCTTTTGCAATTTTGGAGAGAAACTTGACTCGGAAACTGGAAACACATGCATGTTGTTTCTTGATTCACTAAAAACAACCAACTCTTCGCAGCTGCTTGAGCCAGATATAAGAAAGCGAGTACTCTAATTTCTTTCTTTCTTTTTCATCCTGAGCGAAGAAGAATGATGTTTTTGTGTAGAAGCTCGTGCAAATAACATGTTTGTGCTTCTTGTATTTCAGGTTTGTGTTGGACGTATATAGAACTGAAGGGAGGACTGAAGATAAACGCTTGGTTGATGAAATCGAGCTCTTTGTGCCAAAGGTAACGAGTGCATCTACCAAGTTATTTCGGATTTATTGATGCTTATATGTTATATCTCGGAACTGGATCGACTTAACATGACTTCAGGTTCCACAGCAGACAAATGATGTGGAATGTGGAAGCTTTGTCCTATACTACATTCAGCGGTTCATAGAAGATGCCCCTGAGAGCTTTATCGCCGATGATTACCCATCTTTTGTAGGTTTTTTCAGTTCAATAAAACATTTTCTCCTTGTTAGCGAATAAGCGGGTTTTGTTTTCGGGGAATATTGAAATGCCTGCGCGTTTTTCGGTTTGCAGATGAAAGAGGACTGGTTTAGCCATGAAGACTTGGATGAGTTTTGCAACAAGCTTGATTCTTTGGGAACCATTCGTTGTTCAAAGTCTTAACCTTTAGCGGCTATTAGTAGAAGATTAGTTCCATTTTGGTATATGAGAAGCTGAGCTTAAGAAGTTACTAGTTAGTATGGAATCTCAAACTTCATCAGGAGGAATCTTTGGCTGCCTGTTATTAATTATGTTTAGTAGCACCCAAATGATTTTGTATATGAATGGAAGAAGAAAAGTGCTTCTCTTTTTAGCATCTCTAATCGTATCTGAAGTTGTGTTGTAGTCGTGAGCTACTGAAATGGTCTGCATACGTCACTTAGTTTGTTATTAAAGCTCAACTAAGGTAAGGCTAAGAGAGAGATCTTCGGCGAACAAGGATACTACTTTTCAAAGTTCAAAACTTGTAATAGATAACAAAAAAATTGAACCAACATACAATAAGATCTTTTAGTTAAAGAAACTTTGCTATACATGAGTTCACAGCCAAATTAATGGGAATGAAGTTTCTAGAGATGAACATTAGAAGAAGGAAGTTGGATTGATGTCAGCTTAGAGATAGCAGAAGGTATACTTATGTTCATCGGTCCAATGCTGCTGCTGCTACTCCCACCGGTTGATTCTAAAGCTCGGGAAGTTTGGAGAACCATCTCAGCATGGAGTTGGAGACATGACAAAGCCATCTTACACAACACACAACACATAAGCTAAGTTAAATTGTAATTGTTCAATCATGATGTAAGCTACTAAAAGCCAAAAATCTACTAAGAGGAGAATCTGAGCGAGCACATGGGAGGAGAATGTATAACTTACCGTGTAACAGTCTCGGTCGATGTCTGAGTCGGCTATTTGAAGAGCCCACGTCCTGATCCATTCAAGAGCTCTCACAATTTCAAGATTTCCTTCAGCCAAGGATGAGACTACGTAAGACGGGTGAAGAGCAACCAAAACAGAAGAAGCTGCAAAAAGAACCGCTCTTCGGACATAGGCCTCTGGGTGATTGCATACTTCCCTGTATAGAGTTTGCCAAGCATATAAGAATTCGTTATAGGCCTGCAAAACTCTGGATAAAAAATCTTATGCCGTACCTTCGTTGTAACATATCTAGAAGAGAGACGGCTAATGCAGATGCTTCTGGATGCATTGATGCACACTGCATACAGACCCCGAGCATGTGAACAAGTTTCCCGAGGACAACAAAGTCCCTGCCAAGTAAGTCAACGCCATGTCGTCTCTTGTCAAACTCTTTCATGGCTGGGAGCATAAACGCTGCTGCATATAATGGAAACCTATTTTGAGACCAGTCGGTACTGTTTTGATCTCTGTCTCCTGATCTCAGGCTCCACCTTCGAGTTTTGCCTCTCTTAGTCTGTCCAGGCTTTGGCTGTAGCTCCCTCTCGAATCGGTTTGCCCAGTTCAGATGAAAAGATCCCGTCTCTGCAACCTTTTTCCACGGGGTACTCTCATTCCTAGGCAAATACCAGGGTTGAGGATCTGAGATATTCGATATCAGGGGTCCCCGTAGTGCTTCGTGTTTAGGTTTCAAGATCCTGGAATTAGCAAGCTCTCGAGCTGCTTCAGCCATGACATCAAGTATCATTATGCGCTGGCTTACGTCTACATTAGGCGAATACAGAATACTGTTGAGTGTTTCAAGCGATTCAAATGGACGGGTCACTAGCAACGCAATCAGTGCTCTTTGTCGCTTCTCTTCTGCTGAATCTTCTTCACCTTCAATTGTTATATTAGAACAGCGAACCTGCACAAGAGTTCGAGCAAGTTCACCAGCTATATGAGTCAGTTCGTCAGGTGATGCTCGCACAAGTTTCTCTGCAACATATATAGCTTTCTCCACCTGCAACCAAGTATTATTCATACAAAATTAGTATTTTGTGTTGCGTCTTAATGAAAGAAGTTTTTAACGTAACAGGCAATTCTCTCCAGTGACGTACCCCATCAGCATCATCAGTTTTCCGCAGAGCTGCAACAACATCCACCAAATGGATATATTGTTTCCCTAAATCTTTGTCGTCATCTAACAGATCATATGGCTCCAAAGAAGTGACACTCGAACCATCAGAGCTAACACTTGCACTATCATCACCATCGTCTTTATCACTCTCTGTTTCACAGTTCAAAGCAGCCAAATCAACTTTTTCATCTGGATCAGCCAATACAAAATCGGATATGTTCTTGCTCTTGCGATTTTTCTTTTCCTTGTTTCTGCGGCTAGAGTCATTTGCTTCAGTTAAGGAGGCTAATGTTTTGGTTTCACCGTCTTCATTTTCTGTCGAATTTTTTATTGATCGGACCCCTCCCACAGCCGTTTGAAACTCAGATTCCCAGTCAATTGCATTCCCAGTAAATGAATCATCAAGGTACAGAAGATTCTTCGGGTCAATTACTTTAGAGAACACAAAGGCAATAGAGTTAGCCATTTTCCGTATCAGATCTCCTGGGTTCTCCAATCTACCTGTTGGCAACAATAAGCACACGATTAAACAACAACACAGGAGAGTTTAGTTTCTTCTATCTAGAATCCTAGATACAGAGAGAGATGAGTGTATACAGCTAACTCCTTGAAGAATACTGTGCATTACATCCTTCGTTCTATCTAGTTCCTCTCTTGACATATTCTCCAGGCAAAGCCCAAGAGCTGTAGTTATATCTGGAAAATATATTAAGGGAAACAAGAACCAAAAGACTTACAAGGTAGCATGAAGATTAAAACATTACTTAAACAATAAAACCTACGATATGTGATCATTTCATCTGCATTAACCAAGTTTAAAAGCCAAAAGAGGATACATGCTTGCTGTTCCAATGGGACGGACTGCAGAAACTCTCTTTTTGACCAAACTGAAGCTATTCGCTGTGTTGTTTCGAGCAGTCCGTGCGTGATGTCACCTTTAGCAAGTGTATTAGTGACCGGTGGGCACTGAAGAACCGAAAACTGTAAGATCCATCGCAAACAACGGATGGGAAACACTTTCCACAGCAAAAATTTGTCAACAAATATGGACCTGAAAAATGAATCTACAAAATTATTTGCAAAATAGACAAAACTGGCAATATAGAAACAAAGAAAAGGTTTTGCTTGCCTCACAGATGCCTGCTGTTTAATATTGCGATGAAACAAAGTCCAGATAGTCCAGAAAGCCTCCACATCACTTGCATGCTTAGCATATAGCTGATGCAATAGTTGTTCAGCGATTTTCTCAACAGCATACGGATCTGTCACCGCTTCCATAGTTTTCGACCAAATCTGAGGTGTTGGGTAAAGCTGAAATGTTTCGATCTCAACTAAACCATTCTTTGAGTTTAGTAACCTCCTAACATGAGCTAGGACATGAGGTGTTACTTCACTAAACAGTAAATCTGCAGATTAAAAAACATAATCTGAAGTATATCATCATTTTGTTTCATGAAAATGACTTCAATCAAAAATACACCGCACACAATCCAGAGCTTATCATCAGCACCAAGATAAATATATTATGTCACATCCATTCTTCTGTCCGTAACGAAAATTAGATCTACATTCTCCCAACTCCCCCATTGCAGGGGACAGATAATGAATACAACTAGCAAACCCCATGGTAATTCACAAATAACAGAGAAACTACATGCTATAACTGAAATTCTTGGACAATTAAAAAGTGTAATGCTCGGAGCATATGTACCTGATAATCCACGTCGACAGATGCGGGAAAAAATTTCCCCAACAAATGATAAAACGATGACTGTGCTATAGGCCTCAGTGCAAGAAGATCTGTCGTCCAATATTTGTAGAAGCTGCTTGGTGATGTGCTTGAAGTACAAGCTATAGGACTCAAGTAAAAGACAAACACTGGCCTCAAAGCATTTGATAAGTAACATAAAAAAAGTATCTAATTATTTAACGGAAGCTAAAACACATCTCATTGAAGGCACTAGAGTCTGTGTGCGTAGAGAAAAGGATACTGAGAAGAAAGTAAAGGCGGGGCTTTCAACCGTGCTTTATCAGGAATGGAGGTCAGGATCTGTGATATCCTGGATAACAAGGGCTTGACACTTGCATAACTGTCATCAATTTCTTTAGTCATCTTGAACACTCCAGCATTTTCAAGCAAACACAATATAAGCAACCTGTCATTAAAGCAAAATCACATCACTGACAGGCTAAGAATATACTGACACTAGCATTTATAGGGCCATTCAGATCATTCTTATTGTCTATATAGAACAGAAAGAAAAAGCCAAAACAGAAGAGTGTTTGTGTGCACCTTTCCACATTGGTCTGGACAGTATTGGCATCAACGCTACCATTTTTGTCCACATGATGTAGAAATGGAACCAAGACCTGAATAACCTCGATAACAGGTCCATCTAAGAAGAACACATCATACAAATGTTTCTGCACTGATATAGAGAAACAAGAGAGCCAATCCGAGGCAACATCTGCATTAAAAAAAACAACTTCCAATTTAGATCAAGGAAAACAACAATTTATGCAACTAAAATCAACCAAGGCTAACAAAACCAGTTTCTAAAACAGAGCACATAAGCGAATTACAATGGTATCGCAAGTGAATCCAACAAAATCAGAACACTTCCCCTACCCTAATACAACCAGAAAGCGTGGATTTTGATAAACATACCAAGCAGTAAAACGCGAGCAAACGTTGGAAACGCAACCCCTCGGTAAAACGTCTGGAACCAATCATTTCTCTCATCTGCAGAAGGAACAACGGAGCTACAGACCTGTGTGGCAACCAAATACAGAGTCATCAGTAATCTATAGGTTCCTGAAACCAAGAACGATGTGAGCAAATTCAAATTACACAAAACACCGATAAATACAAACCCTTTCTCTGTCCTTCTCACCAATGCTCCCTGCAATTTTATGGAGAAAATAATCAATAAGTTTCATTACACCGAAACAAACCCACAAACTGGAAGTAGAAATTAACGATAAGTCTAAAATTTTTGACTAGAGAATGGACTTATGTTAAATTATAATAGTGACTTCGATTACCGGAAAAAAACGATGGCTCGACCGGGAAGAGAAGAACGGCGACGGAATGAACAGCGGATATCACCTGGTCGACGTGCTTCGCATCACCAATCGAAGATATGGCATCTCCAACCTTGTCGAGCAATTTTTTCTCAAGAGTTCTCTCTTGCTTAGTCGCTTCGGCCATGGAAGAAAGTCTGGAGGAGTGTGTATCAAATTAAAATTCTTCCTTCGCCTCAACATTTGGGAAGAACAGTAAAACGCTGCCGTTTGATTTTCTTTTTTTTTAAAAAAGAGCAACTCATACGACGACGTTATCTAATCAGACATAACCGGGAGAATATAAGCTCTACTGAGAAAATCGAAAATCATGTAACCGGTAAAGGAATTTCTACAAAATCGGTTAAGCACTTACTGGTAACTGGTAATTAATAATTATTGACAACGAATGTGAAATATCATCACTGCCAAGCCACCAAACAGAAGGATTTTTAAATGCGTATAGGCCCAACGTATGTACTTGCGAATCATTGTGGGCCTCTTGCAACATTTCCAATCTCATATGGTATGATTTTATTGATAATCCCATAAGCTTTTCTAGAAAAACACTATAAAAAAACAGGGCAAAATTTGATCAATCTGGGGCATGTAATCTAGTGATTTACTGTTCATGTCGCCATGCGTTTATTTAAGATTGTGGACCTAGGTCTGAGACTTCTTAATTAAATACTGTAACAAAAAGTTGATGGTTGTTATATCCATTATTATTAATTCTTATAATCAACTAAAATTTATTCATAAGAAAGTTATATGGCACCACCCACCAAGTACTGTAACTTGATAATTTTTTAATCTTTCTTTCATTCTGTGTCATCTGATTTGCTTCAAGATATATAAAATATTCGTGTCATCATAACTCAAATAAACAAAATCAGAAACTCCAAAATTATTCAAAATCAAGAAAAATAATAAACTTCTATCAGAATCGGTGTAGTCTCTTGCCCAACAAGTAACTAAATTTAGGACGAGTGAAACTACCGCCAAGGAACATATCGGCCATAACCTTATACATTCCCTCAGTCAAGTGGACACCGTCCCAGTTAATATACCGACTCGGGTCCTTACACACCATGGCTGAAGCCGCCCCGCACGTCTCGAACACTTGGAAGTTGTAAGGCTCCCCGATTCCACAACACGCCTTGAACTTCTCGGTGATGCCGTACTTGCTAGGGTTTTGCATCACCGCACGGTACGCGTTCCAGTAGTCTGCGTAGATTATTGTGGCGTTCGGATACTTGATCCTGCAATTTTTGCAAATAAAATATTAAAAAGCACATTAACGAACAGGAATTAGGGACAGACGTTGCGTTTTTTGGGTTCTCTGTTTGCCTTACCTTTCGAGTATCTAATTTTGTACATTTTAATTTGATTTAATAGACTATGAATGATAATGGAAATATTGTAAGAAAACAAAACTCTTCAGCTTTTCAGATATCGAGCCTTTTATAATTCTTACCTCAGAATTATTACATGAATTTAAAAATATAAGTCTCCATTGGTTGTATTCGGTTATTTAATCAGCTTTGGTTTAAGTCCTATTATGTTTGGTTTATAACCATGGTTCGGTACTTCAGTTAATCACGTGAACCAGCACACAAAGCAACATATGGAAGAGTAGGTTTAGTACGCTCTATTTGTTAAGCATATATGCATTAAGTTTATAACCAAGAGTATCATATAAGCTGACCTAAGTTGTTTAAGTGTGGACTGCAAAGCAAGGTTGTGAGTGTAACTCTGGTTATTGGCACTCTGCACACATCCTAGTTTGTCCCGATCGTCTTCTGGGGCGAGCGACATTGATAACGTCAAGCATCCAGTAGCCGGATGTCCTTGTACCAGCATATATTTCACACCTTTGTTCAATAATGTCTGCAATTTAATTACAGCTAGTAAATGGTTATAAACCAAACATAATCTATTATATATAGAACCAAACCGGTCGGTCATATATAATTTATAAACCAAACATAACTTTTCCCATTCACGGAGCTCTTGTTTTATCGGTTAGATCACTTCGGTAGCATGACTTGCAATATATGCATAAATAAATCTTCAGATCAATGATAATTATAAACTGTATGTTCACTATGGAACTAATTAATTTAATAGAAATATTACCTCCAAAAACCTTGTAAATGTAGAAATACTAAGTTTTCTAATGGTGTCGCTTGAAACAGTAGATCCAAATGTGTATGCGTAGTCGTTCGCTCCGATCTCTCCGATCCAGAAAAGAGAATCTCTAAACAAAGAAACCTTCTGATTCGTTCCAAGTGTCTCTAAATACGTGTCGAACCAGCCAAGCTCCGTCTCGATGGACTGTGGAGTCATATCAAGCGTGAGATTGTTCTTCCTGAAGAAGGCGTGTTTGATCATCGTAGCTCCAGAGACGGCGAAATTAACGCCGTAAGAATCCGTAGCGGTGCCGTTACTACCTTTAGTTGATCTGAGGCCGAGGTAAGGCGGCAGAAACGGTAAGTTCAACGACTGTGCCACGAAATCGATGGTGAGACGTCCGTCGGAATAACGGTTTGTGGGTCGCTTGAAGTAAGTCATGCCGTATGGAGGGCTTGACAAGTGTCCGTATCCGGCGGGACCTTCGCCGGAGCGTGAGTTTCCGGTGTCGGTGAAAGAGTCGCCGAAGGCGTAGATTTTGCTGAATGGACGGCGGACACCGGAAATTGGCGCCGCCGCGGAGATGGTGGAGAAGAGGAGGATCGCGCCGGAGACGGCGGCTGCGATGATAAGAGAGATGGATGAAGTCATTGTGAAAGGAGAGGTTGAGATTTGAATTAAAGCTTCCATGGGGTCGTTGTGGTATATATATGTGTAGTGTGGAGAGAAAGAAACAAAAAAAAAGTAAAAAGAATATTGTATACAAATGGTGTATTTTGTTTTCAATTTAATATATGTATTTAATTTAACGAATTTCGAGAGATAAGATCCAGAGTTTTAAATAAGGGGTAAATTTTTTAACTGTTGTGAAGTGTGAAGAAACTATTTAAGTTCCAGAAACTATTCTGAACCTCTCAGACCTGTCGTCTTATCCTGAAATTCCAAAACCCAGCCAACACCACTAGATTGTTGATTACGAATACTATCTAAATTATTTTTGTTAGATGTCAGCCGAGCCATGAAGAATTTCATTATTCAGTAGTATATGTTGAAAAGTACCAAGGCACTGTACTTAGGGTCGGACCTAGCGTTCCATTATAGGCAATAACACAACTTACATGAATACTTCATTAATATAGTCATATATGGGCAGATATAGTGGATAAGTTGTAAACAAAGTAAATAGAAAAATGAAGTAGATGAGGCATGGAGAGGTGGTTAATGTAGTTGGCTGTGGAGAGATTTTTAGTTAGCCATTAAATATCACATCCACCTCTCACGGAAACACTCGCAACATGTCGGCTGTCGCAGCTACGAAATCCGGCGACTAAATTTCCATAGAAGCCGTGTGTACATGATGCATGTTCAAATTAAATATACTTTGTGGTCTGATTGCAATAATTTTATTTTTTAAAACACGCTAAATAAAGATTTACTTATTGTGTCAATACAATTTCAAAGTATACATATAATACGAAATTAAATTTATATGTATGGGTTTGAGAACAACATAAGACATGTGTATCAAGTGGCGGCTAAATTCACCAAATTGGCTCACCAAGATGTTATATCTTCAACTTTTTTTTTACTTGTGTCAATAAACTTATTTACAGACGTTAGCGAACAAACTTTGCTTAAGTGTAGTTAACTTCACTTAACATTGATCGGTGATTAAGACTTTGTTCAACGGAAACTTTGATTGGTGATTATAAGTTACAGACGTTAACAAAAACATAGATATATAATCCTACGCCAAGTAGCATAAGACTACTAGTTTATTTTTTCACCATATCAAAATGTCGCTTATCTATAATCTATTGACCACTGTTTATGTAAAATAGTTGAAATGTGGCATGTGAAACAAATGATGCGAACGTAATTTATGGCGAAGATGGTAGGTGCCTACTATCTGGCGTCTATTTATTGCGCTAAATTACAAGGATCCAAATTCGGTTTTTGTGCCATTTTGATCACATATATTAATTAGCTTTTCCCCAGCCAAAAATAAATAAATTTATTGGTAGTGAGATTTAATTCCTCATAGCATCGTAGTGAATGCTTTCTTATAAGAAAACTAGTCATGTACACATTGTTCTTCAATAAAAATTAGTTTAGTTTCTAAACCGAAACTTCCAATCGAATGGTGAATGCTTTCTTTCTCATTTTTCACACATACGTGGTGTTTTCTGTTGTATCATGACAATGATTGTAATACTTATTACTGAGTAGACGTTAGTTTCATTTTTATTTATTGACATAAATTAATAGGTTAGTACTACAGACAATTCCAATAGGAAGTACGTTACGTTTTCAATTTTAGTTTCATTTATATATATTGACATATGTTGTTGGACCATTATATTTCTCCTCTGTCGGTTACATTGTGCTGTCATCATAATTACAGTGTGGCATTAAGTGTGAGCCCATTAATTAATCTTCTTGTTACAAAAAAGATTTAGAAGTTAGTTGGATTGATAGTGATACTGATAGAGATAGCTACGCAAAGGCAGAGATCTTGAGCGGTCGGTCATTGGTGTTGTTCCGGTGTTTTACATTCCCGAGAGGTTCATCAATAGTTATTGCTTGGTTTATTTACAGCGTATATTATTGCTTCCTTCTTTTTATATTTCTTTAATTATATTATAAATCTCGTTAAAGAAAAATTCACTTCTCAATGCATTACTATTATTTAAACACTTGGTCTACTTGATTCATTTTTGAACTTAGATCTTTTTCTAGGAGCACCAACGGTAAATTAAGTTATGGACTAGTCCGGCTTACAACTAATAAACTCTCTCTACTAATATTTATGAATGTTCAGCCAGTTAGATAGTTATGTTCTGACTCGAACACCGGAACATCTTTGAGAGTGACAATTCATAGAAATCTCCAGCTATTAATTCATTGGTTCCTCGAAACACATCGTGTCTGCTTGCTCCCGAATGTCCTTGTGAAATTTTGTTAAGTTTCAGATGTGTTTGAACTTTGAGAGCTATTGATTTTATGATTCTTAATTAGTTTTTAACTCTTAACTAATAACAGTATTATTGTTATTGCGATTATTGGATAAATCTTATTACGGGCCTAGAAAAACAAAACCCAACAATGGCATACCACGCACGTAAGTCTTTTATTTCCACTAGTTCTGTAAGTTATTTTTTTGGATTTGGGGACTCTTTGCTTTTAGGCTGTTAGTATTTGACCATCATTCGCCCTTTGTGTTTCAGTGTTTGTTTAAGTTGAAAAGTAACATTTTTATATTTAGAAAAGTTACGAAATAGTTGACGAAATTTTCTACTGTTTGATCGCCAACCATTTGCGATCCTAGAACGCAATACGGTAACAGCGCCACAAGAATATGTTTTATAGTTTTTTGACGAAACCTTAGCTAGATTAGACTAGAGCCTAAAAAAAATAAACAGAGAACGGTCAAATCCGAAAGTTATGTAACTTTTGCAGAAGTATGAATTTGTCTCTCTCATGTAAATATATAATTCACAACTGACTAAAACGTAAAAACATATATAGACTTTATGTAATGATATACATTGGTCTTTTAACTCTTAACGGATATATAATTTGGCCGAAAATCTAAAATAAATCTACAAACAATTTTTATTTAGGTAGAATTTGAAAATGAAATGACTATAATTGTAAATATAATAGAAAACCCTTTAACAAAAAAAAAAAAATAATTGTAAATATCCATCGAAGCTCTGCTAAAACCCCGTAAATGAATATTTGCCAATAATACAAAATTCCATAAATTTCTCTAAAAGCTGCCGGAATTTATAGCCAATATTATTGATGTATAATGAAAGTTAGTATGAAACAGTGAGTATAATGATTTTTGTCATGTTCCACGTGTTTAGTCTTTTGTTCTTGATGACTTNTTTTTTTTCTTTTTTTTTTTTTTTTTTTTTTTTTAAATTTACTAATTTTATTTTAGGTAATTCTGTTGGGAAACCCGCGGGAAGGAGAAGAAAGGTGTATGAGAAAAAACGGAGATAGTTGCTGTTTCCAAACGACGACGACGGGGTCTCCTCTCTCCTCCTCTATATTACAAATTTCATCTCCTCTTTTCCCAGATCATCATCATCCTCTATCTCTCCTTTAGATTTTGGCTTCTCCACGTATCAGATTCAAGACCCGACAATGGCAATGGTAAGAACAATACCGATTTGGAAAACATTCTCTTATCTCGAATCTTGATTCATCTTGTATTGTTGGTATGATTTCAAAGTTTGCCTCATTTCATACAATCTTCCACCTTGAAAAAGAAAGTTTCAAACTTTGGCCAATAATACCATTGCCAAAAACGTTTCCGCATTCTGCATTTTTGAAATTTGATGATGAACAAATCTCTCTCTTTTTTTTTTTTTGGGTAGGGAAATAAAGGAAGACAATTACCAAAATTTGGGGAATGGGACGCGAGTAATCCAGGGGCAGCACAAGGATTCACAGTCATTTTCAACAATGCTCGTGACGACAAGAAGACAAAGAAAACCGCTGTCGCAGCACCCGAGAGTCTGGTTTCACCTCCAATAAACGATCAACCTCATCAGAACAATAACAACAACAACAACCACCGTCATAGTAACCGTAATTCCCATCATAAAAAACGTAATTCCCAAACTCCACAAGCAAAGGTATTCTCTTTTTCCCCAGATAGAGACACCCAAAACCCAATCTTGACAAAAAGAGTAAACTACTTGCGGATCATATTAGGTACTTCTCTGTTCAACTTGTCATGTAATGGCTTTGATTTTTTTTTTTTGTTTTGCAGAAGAAATGGCTTTGTTTCCGTTAACTCTGGTTTCGGGCTCTGTTTTTGAAGAACCTCAATGACAAGGAAGCAGAACCTGTGAGCAGAGTAATCTCCAACAAATGACTACGACCAAACCTATGTTCGTATAAGATGTTGTTGCAAACTTCTCTTCTCTACTTCTTCTTGCTCGTTCAGTTTCTCCTTTAAACTTTGTTTTGGCCACATTTGGGTATATATACATTGTTCTTGCTTCTTTCCTGGTTTGAGTATTTAAAGATTTGAGACATGTCCTTTTGTAGGCATGTCATAATTCACAAACTATTTGTTATATGGAAACTGCTTTCGAAAACCATCGAGACAAACACAAACACTTAAATGAGTTTCAGCACTTGAACTCTGTTCCAGGATTTAGATCCCATCACATCCAAATATCTATTTCAGATAAAAAAAAAAATCCAGGAAAAAGGTTTCACACAAAGTAAACAAACCAATGAAAGAAACAGGCAGACTCCATTTAACCTCAAGAATCAAGAGTCAAAGGGTTGTGGATAGATTACAAACATTCTTTTGTAAAAATAAGCAATGATGATAGGCTTGCCACCATAGATATTGTTTGGAGACTCTAATTTACCTAAACGTTGTGTAACGAAAACTCAAACCTTAACGATAGAGAGAAAATGTATAAATTATGTAAGCTCCTGAATGTTTGGTGTCAATTCCAACCGTCACTTTCATCCCCATTTCCACCGCCGACGTGAGGAGGTTCTCCCACGGCAAGGGCGCTTCCTGTCGGCTGAACGGAATGGTCAAATCTACAAGCTGGACCGAATTTGCAGATTCCGTACCTACTGTAATGTGTGCAGATGTTCTGATCCTGGATCACAGCCAAGCAGTCAGTCAAAACCTGAGGGATTTCTTAACTATCAAACCGGGTCAGTTACAAACGGTAAAAGCCTGCAACTTGCTTACAAGAATAGAAACAAAAGGAGAAAAGAAAACGAACTTACAGGTCTGAGAGGTAAGCCCTTGTCACTGAGAGCGTAAGGAGACTGTTTCGGCAATCGATTCTTAGGATGATGGAATTTGCAGTTGAATTTGAACTTACAGTCACCAGTTTTAAGATAATAAGCGCACTCAGGCTGGTCTGGACGTTCTGGAAATTCTTCAGCAGGTTGGTACTGTGAGAACATGCTTGTCGCTGCAGCTGATGAATTGTTCATAAGGTATGTGGTGGAAGGAGAAAACACATTCCTTTCTGATGAATACGCAGAAGCCTAGGCAAATACCAAATCCATCATCGTATATAGTCCGAGTAGACAAATAGATCGAAAGCTGGAGGAAGTACTTCACTACCTGATATCCATTCCACTCTGGAGTCTGAGACGGAACTCCACGGCTCTGCGACAACATGGATGGAACAAAAGGAGTTGTGCCAGTCGCATGCCTCGGTGAAGACCAAGAATTTGAGCTCGGTTGGAATGTGGATTTTGGTGAAAATGATCCACCGTTGTTACCATGGAAGGAAGAATTCAGAGAGTCTGTTCCTCCAACAGTTGTTGGATCCGGATGGTTAAATTTGCACTCAGCTCCGAATTTGCAGGAGCCGTTGCGCATGTAGTAAGGACATTCTATTGCTCCCTGTCAATGGGGTTTTGCATCATTATGATGTCAACATATGGCTAACAGTTGTAAATGTAATACCTGTCTGATAGGAAGGCCGATGAAGTTAAGCTCCGGTACTGAGGACTGAAAAGTCTTTTGTTTCGTATGGTTGAATCTACAAGTTCCTCCATATTTGCACCCTCCTGTCCTGAAGTAATACTGCAAACATGGAACTCTGATATCAGTAAACTTTGCAAATGCAAGAACAAGAGAACAGAATGAGACCATGAAGATAACAAGGAGCGCATGTAACAAGGTAAGTAAGTTTTTTAACCTTGCAATCCATCAGTCTCAGTTTATCAACATCCTCTTCCTTTTCTCTTACTTTATTATCCCAAGCAATCTTCATAACAATGAACAACCCATAAGCAATCGAAACAAAAAATACTGAACACATGTGCCACTGATTTATACTAAACCATTAAAAATTAGATTTTTTTTTTTTTGCAATAAAAGACAAATCTTTCCCTAAGATGAATAAAAAAAACACAATTAAGAACCAATATCTTTGTCAGAAGCAAACGTGCAAGAAAGGGTAAACAATCTCCTAAGCAAAATAACAAAGCAATATGAGAGAGAGAAAGTGTAGAAGTGAAGTTACTTGGATTCTTCTCGGATTTGGAAGAGGATGATTGAATTTGCAAGTGGATCCGAATTTGCAGCTCCCTGTTTTCATGTAGAACGAGCAATCCTCTGCCCCTGGCCTAAGTGGATACAAAGCTTCTCTCTTTTCAAACATATTCTCACCCTCACTCTCGCTCCCTCCGTTATCATCACCATCTGCGTCGTACCTTCCTTCTTCCTCATTTCCATCTGCCGCTTTCGGATCAACACCTCCATTACTCTCCGAGACACTCATGATCGTCGAACTCTGCTCTTTCGCGACTTCATCCAAACCCACATTCTTAAACTCGTCAATCAGGTCCTCCGCCGCGTGATTGAGATCAGAATGCGATCGATCAACGGATAAATCGCCTGAGGAAGATAGAGACACAGGCTCCGGCTCGAACCCGTCTGAAATTGACACAGAGATCGTTTTGGAATGTTCCATGTTTTTGTCTTTCCTTACAGAGACATTACAAAACCCTAATTTCAAGGAGGAGGAAGAAGAAGATCAAAGGGTGGAAAAAGAACACACAAGTTGAGAAGAAGAAGAGAAGAAAGAGAAGTAATAAAGTTGGTCGCTTTTTTATATTCCCTTTTTATGGAAACTTTAATTTGTTGTCCTTTAAGATCGTCACGAATGAGAATCCCAAAGAAAACGGTTGCTTTAATATTTGACGAGTTCCAATAATTTACACTACGCTTATGCATTCCATGCACAAAGTTGAAGAAAGATTATGCGTTTCAGATATCTTCCCCTCAAAATTGAAATTGAATATTTATAGAGTTCCAAGATTATACACCTGAATTTGTTTAAAGACTTGTGAGTTTTGACTACAAAGCAAGAAACTAAAAACATCACGCACCAGGATTGTTAAAGAGTCATTCAACAGTAAAGAAGATGACAGAGAATACAATAAATAGAGAAATCTTTCTGCAACAACAATGGCTCTGACTTTGACTAAATAATCCCCTCCAAACTAAAAACAAGAAACAGATCGAGATACACACTTACAACCCCTAAAATCCCTAGGGTCCAATGGATTAGTCTCTTCATGATAGATTGAATTCAATGTTAAAGCCTAAGTCTGTCACCTCTTTTTGGTCTTCTTAGCTGCATGACCGGTCTTCCGTTTGTGTCGGCTGAAATCTGAGACAAACCTGAATGTCTGACCACAACCTGGTTCAGCGCAAACATAAGGCCTAGCACCTGTGTGAACCCTTATGTGCTCGGTCCTAGACCAAGCCCACTTGAACGTCATCTTGCAGCCTTTCCAAGGACATTTCAGAGGACGGTCGTCTAAGTGAACACGTCGGTGCTGCACCAGATACTTGTGTGAGAAGAAGGTTTTACCACAGCCTTTAACAGGACATATGTTTCTTTTATGCAAACCCAACTGTTTTTCTGAACTGAAACTCATCGTGCAACCTTCCATGTCACATTGGTACGCCAAGCGTTCCACTTCCTCTTCTTCATTCTCTTCTTCTTCGTCTTCCGCCACATCTTCTTCACTTGCAACTCTGGAGAAGGAAGCCTTGGCATTACTACTTCCTTTCTTACCAGTTTTCTTCGGTTTTGTTTCAGGAGACCCTCTTGAAGGCTTCGGGATTCTGATCCTAAGCCGTGTGCTAGGTCCCTCCATGTACGCATCCAATTCTTGATTCTTGTTTCCAGCTCCAGATTGACGCAAAGTGCGACCTTTTGTATCTCTCAATCTCTGAACTGCCTCGGTTTTAACTATTTGCTTAGTTGCGGACCTGGTTTGCCTTCTCTCTGTAATGCAAAAGTCTTGTTCCTCCAGAGATTCCTCGGCTGAATCATACTCACCACCCATTCGACTAGCTTGCCTATTTTCACTTTGCTGATAAACGCCATTTTCTTCCGAGTCATATGAAACCGGATTCCTTAACACTTTAGTCCGTTTGCTCCTTGGCATCCCCCTGGGGTGCCTGTAGATATTATCATCATCATTACCATATACAGAGTCCTCCAAAGCATTTCTGTCCATAGACTGTCCATATAGCTGAAAGCTTCTCTCCGTCGAGTTCTCTGAAACTGCACATTCCCTTGCAGTATATTCTTCTCCAAGTGAACGGTCTGAAATCTCATCATCTGACTCTAATTCTTTAACACTCTTGTGTCGAAGAAATCCCTGGAGCTGCTCATCAGACAATTGATTTGACGAATCACCAGAAACAGTATTCCCTGTCTCAAAATAAGACTCTTCCTCATTCCTGGGAGCCCTCCATTGCTGCTTATAAGAATGATCCTCTGAAGTGTCATCAGAAACTCCATCTTCCCTCTTAAAAGAGGTAAGCTTCTTGCGTGGCACAGCCTTTGCTCTCATCTTTCTCTTCCTAGTGTACTTTCTTCCAAACATTGTGGTTGCATCTCTAGAAACATTACCAGGGGACAATCTGTTTCCACTGACATCCTCATCCAGAGCATCTCGCAGATGATAGCCTCTCTCATAATCTTCCCCTTCTAAGTCTTCCTGCAGCAGAAAGGAATGCACCTGAAGAAGAAACAAGTATCAGTCTTAAATTGAACCAAACTAAGTAGAAACAGAAGTGTAAAGTAATGTCAGAATTAGTTTATATTTACCTGATGCGACATCCAAACCTTACCACACCATTTTCCAACAACATATTTCCTCTGTCTGAATGTTCTTTTACCAGAAACGTCGTGTTTCAAGGGTGAGCTCGTTGCTGGAGAGCTGCGACCAAACACACTGTATATGACGGAGTTGTAAGGCATCTGCTTACTGTACAGAGGAGAGCGACTGAGAATGGCGCTGTAAGAAAGGTTAGTACCCAATTTTACAGCCCAATCACTGTTCCCAACCTTGGCTTCAACATTATCCAAGGCTGCCTGAATCGTTTTCTCATCCTCTCGAGTCACATTCCTGTATTCAGTATCACTCCATTCGTGACTGACTCCAAGCTCTTCAGCAACGATCTTTGCTTCAGCCTCTATCCTGGCGTACTCTGAAAAATTGTGCGTCTTAGAATATGCATAATTTATACACCAAATCACAAACAATGTCATTAGACTAAACAAAAAGAGAATCTTGTAGTTTTGATGTTACCTGGATGGCATAGTAACATTATGTGAATCCCCCCAATAGGACGGAGTTGCTGTTCCACTTCTGCAGCATGCTCAAGACAAAACACGTGCAACCGAGAGAAATCATCATCAGATCTTGGAACAAAGGGTAAAGCTATGTCCCGAATTGATGTATTGCCGTCATTTCCAGAATTATGCTCATTAGCAGTTGATCCCTCAACAACCCCTTTCCCTTTCCCACATGAAAGTTTTTGGCTGTTAAAATCAGAAATTCGACCATCTGTAGCCTCCTCGTTGCCATTTATATCAAAAGACGATGCACAATCACCATCTTGGCCATATTTTCTTTCTTTTGAGATAATAGCATCCAATCCTTTGTGATCTTCTTCCTCGGAATCAGAACAATCTCCATACGCTGAAGCTAACAACCCAAGAGCACCATCTTCTTTATGCGCTTTTGTTAAAGAAGTTGTTGAACTTATTTGATCGCTTTTCTTCATTGAGTGATCTGTAGTTTGAATAGGAACGTTGTAGAAGCAATCTACATTGTGCTTATCCGTGCTTTCTGCATGATGAGAGAACGTTATTAGATACTTAATTTCATGTCTATAGAGATACAGTATGCAGCGATTAACTGGAAGCGAGAGTAGTAGCTTACGTGAATGAAGCTTCAGTGCAGGAGATCTTGCATCCTGACCAAGATTTGCAGATGCGGAAGCAACTGTCCAATCATTGAAGAAGCTACAATCTGCAGACATGAGATATCTAGCTGCTGCTTCTTTAGGTTGAACAATAGCTACACAATCAAAGCTTGAGATTCCACAAGTCACACAAGTGAAAAGCTTCTGGTCTGAAAGCGCCTCATTTTTCTTCATTTCAGCATCTGTCAGAGTTCCTTGAGTCTCGTTCTCTCTGCTTGCCAGGTGATTTCTGTTCCTTTCACATAAAGATGTAAACTTTTCTTTTACTGTAACAGTATCCTTAATACGGTTATTGAAACCGACCATAACACTATCATATCTCAAGTCTTCTGATTTAAGTTGGATTGGGTTTTCCTGGTTAGTTCTCAAATGGGATCCAACTTGCAGTTCAGAGCAAACTGATACATCTGAGGAACTCTGAGGGAGAAGGGCCACTGGAGATCCTTTTCCGAGAGAACAAAGCAACTCATTGTTGTGGATAATGTTATGCACAAATAGCTCTTTAGTCAACTTTTCTCCTTCGCTTCTTTTCTTATCTTTCAATCTCGAACTCCGTGGTTTGGTGTGGATGCTTGTTGGCACTCTGCAATGAGTGATGACACCTAAAATGAATTTTTCAAGTAGCTTAAGAGTTTGAAAGTGGCTATGAAAAAGAAAGAGTACCTTGAACCTAGAGCCAATGCAAAGTCATAAAGTAACTGGAGATGAGAAACCATTGGAAGGTAATTTATTGCAGCTCGCCGGATGGCAGCATCTTTGGCCAGTCTCAACCACTCGGGTGTTGCAATGTTAGATGCTTCTCCACAATTGAATCCTAAAGCACCCAAGATTGTTTTTTTTTTTTGGATAATGTAAAGTTAGTTTCCACATGCTAAGCCTTGAATGATTAACTTGAAGAGACTTAAGGTCGATCGCTCACCGTGACTAAACCCTGAATGATATGCTCTTGGAAAAGTGACGACAAACTCTCCAGGATTTTGTACTAACCTGATAGCAAGCAAAAAACTTGAGTGAAATAGTGCCTCTGGATGTTTCTAATCAAATGAATAGAAATGGAAGCAATGAACATTTTATTTTCTACTCGGAGCAGAAAAGTGGAAGACAACTACTCAAAGAGATAAACAGAGCAGACAGAGGAAAACCATTACCTGCAACAAGGTATTCCGGCTTTAACAAATATTTCAGGAGACATCACAGTTGTCTTCTGACCAAGAGTATAAAACGTCACTGATAAGACAAAATAAGAGTCAGGAACATCTGCTTCCTCGGTCGAATTTTGGAAAACAAAGCAGTTAAAAGCAACACACAAGGATAAAGACACAAACAAGCCAACAATCAGAACAATGAATTCCCTTGAAAACAAAGCTCACAGACTTGTTATCAAAAGAAGACTCTGACTTGAAAAAATTAACCAACCAAGCACAATCCTTTACCAACATTTTCTTAAACACAAATGACAATGTAACAGAGTATCCCATAGCAATAATCATTTGGAGGAAAAATAAAACTCACCAAGAGGATTAAGCTCTTCTCCATAACCATGAACCCTAACCACATCCTCAAAAGCCACAGCAGCATCCTTTGGCACACCGTACCAAGTCTTACTAGCACCCATATGCAAGTAATTGAGACTATGAAGGTCATGATCTTCCACATGCCAAGCAAACCAACTAAACATCATAGCAATATACACCATTGGAGATGTAACTCCAGCGATATCCTCTTTCATGAACTTAAGCAATGATCCTTCTGATCTAGCCACTGCCCTCATGTTCCAAGCTGTCTCACCAACTGTTCCTCCATCACCACCATACTCTCTCTTCCTTGCAGCTGCCAGACTCAGAGGGATAAAAGCCGAGCCAGGCATGTCGTTCGCATACTCAACAGAGAAGGGTTTGTCCACTGTGGCTCTCCAGTAAAGGGTTTCGATTTCTAGGGCAGAGAGTTGACTCTTTTTGCCGCATTTCTTGAGATAATTCTTCTCAAAGATCTTAGCTTTGGCCTCGAACTCACCGAAACTGTAACGCTCTCCGCTCTGCCACACTGGTCTCTGTACGGGTCGCTGCTTCCTAGGGCAAAACCCGATCTGCTGTTGTCGCGTGGCGAATGTGGGAGCACCGTCGTAATCGCACTCTGCGCCGCCGTCACGAGCCCTAGCCGCGAGAGAGCGGTTGAGGTTGGAAATCGCGGTCTTCTTCGAAGGAGGAGGCACTGGAGGCAAAATTTTGCAGATTCCGTACTTGGAAGCTTCTTCTTCGATCTTAAAAATGTAAGCGATCGGATCTTGGAACTCTGCTAGTGTAGGTCGGAACTCTGGGGCTACCGGCAACGATTTTAGCCACGGAAACACGTCTGCGCTCTGCTCCGAAACCGCCATATCTCTCTCGCCCACAGAAAGAAAAAACAAAAAAAAATGAAACCTTTTCTCTCAGAATTAGTTCACTTTCAGGATTTAAGGTTCTGGGTTACTCATCAAAACGCCATTACAGAGAAAGGAAAAAAAAAAAAAAAACAGAACAAAAATTGAAAAGAAAAAGGATGCAGAGAGACTCAAGAGTTAAGAGATTCGACGAATCTCTCCTCCCCAAAGGTTTTTAATTTCGTAAAGGCTAATCTAATTTTCCTCGAGAAAAACGACGGGGCTTGATCTCCGTTTCTCTTAACTCTCTGTTTTTATAGGATTAAAGAAAGAAACAGAGGAAAAGTTACAATTTTTGAGAGGTTGGGTATTGGGCAGAGGAAGGGATTGTGATTTTTCTCATTTCTCTGTTTTGTTTTTTTCTGCTTTTTAAATTAAATATCATTTGCATAAAACAAGTAAACAGAGTAAACTGCAACGGCGAAGTTTTTTTTTGTTGTTGTGAAATCCTCGATGAAGGGGGTTTGTGGTTTTTCTCTTCTTCTTTTTTCACCTATTTACGATTGTGCTATCATTTCGTGAGTTCGACACTTGACACACATTTGTTGTTGTTTTTTGTGTGATTAAAATACAATACACACAACACATTTGTTGTTGTCATGCCCTTTTTGCGCATTCAAAAACTACTTCCTTGGTTTAACATTTTTCATTTTAATTTCAATTAAGTTAATGAAATAAGAAAAGGGTAAATATTTGTTTCTTAACTTTCTTATATGTTTTCTTTTTTTGTAAGTAAAACGATTCATAATACCTTTTTTACTCGTCTACGAAGGACAATGTGGAGTACGTGTTTCTTAATCCAAAATGTCTAATGTAAATAAATAGGTAAAATTAGTTTTGAAATGTAATTTCATGTCAAGAAGTCTGTCAGTGTCACTGTCACTGTCATCAGTACTAAACTTCAGCTAATATCCAGTTACAAAATTAAAAAAAAAAATTGGAAGGTTGAGTCTTTATCAACGTCAAAATGAAGTCCACGGCGATGCAACATCTAGTATGTGCCAAGTAGATCACTATATATTTTAAATATTTCAATAGTCAAAATCATTTCTTATTGGTTACTAGTAAATAAAATATAAATGTTTATATATTGTCTTTTTCAAATATTTATTAATATGGGATTTAATTTGTATAAATATATGATGATCCCTTGGTTTAACGAATGTATACCCATAAAATACACAAAATAAATCTAAATTTCGAAAATATATACACAAAAAGTTCAGTCTTTAATTGTTTTTTTTTTTTTTTTTTNTTTTTAATTTTTTTTTTTTTTTTTTTTTTTTAATTTCTAGAACTTGAGGCTTAACCAAATTTATTTGACATTTTGAAAACTGAAGGTCAAGTAGCAAAGATAAGTTTAGATGCTGCTGAGTGATCTAGCTATTTTATATATAGATCACTTTGAGGTCAATAAACATGATTTCCAATTGCAAGTGTGCAAAATATTATTTATGTGATGATTAGAGACCAAGCAACAAAAGTTGTTTTAAATACCTAATTTGTCAAAGTTAAAAGTATTATCTTTTGGGGTGGAAACATATAATATATATGCCATTTTATATTTATCAAAATATATAATTCTTTTAGACATATTAAAATTTGATAATCAGAAATCCACAATCAAAATTTGTGACTATTTTTGTAAAGGATAATTATTATAGAATTAAATATTAAATTTTCACATTGTAAACGATGAAAAAAAACAAACCAAAATAAATATTTGTTTTATGTAAATAAATATTTTTAATAATAAAAACCAATTCAGAAAATATCACCATGTACAGTGTGTGTACAACCCCAACCCTAGTTGGCAGATTAAACAAACTGGTAAACACCTACAAAGTTACAACCCCAACCCTAGTTAGCAGATTGAACAAGCTGGTAAACACCTACAAAGTTACAATTAAGAAACTGAGAAGCCCTTTAACATATTGATTAACAACACAAATTTTGTTTATCCTATTCCTTCTACAACACACCTTCCTTCTTACTCAGCAAAATTTGAGATAATTTATTGAATCATAAAAGTATCTTCTAAGCAATATGAACACAATCTTTTCCTTAACCAACACCAGGATTTGTAACAGATTCAACTGTAAAAAGGATAACAGAGAAATACAACAAAGAGAGAATCTGTTTGAGTGAAATGTATGCAAGAACAAGCTCTTCCAAATGTTAAAACTTTGGGTGTTATTCAATCATGTATTTAAAATCAATTCTATAGGTTTTATAATTCTTCAGATTTAAAGTTTTGATCTTATTTTAAAGAATACATAGGAGTTGATTTTAAAATCTCTACAATATAGCTTGAATTCTGTTTTAAATAATTTACTCATGAAACTCTATTGAAATTTATTTCAAATGACTCAATAAACAAAAGATTTTAAAAGTCATTTACTTTTGAATAACACTGGATTTTAAATCAGAATTTTAAATTTTGATTGAGTAACACTCTATTAATGATGGATAACAAATCAGATATTCAGTAACTGATTTAAAAACATAATTTAAAATTATTAATTGAATAACACTGGATTGCGATTATATTTCAGTTAATTTCAAATACAAATAAGCCCAAATAGACAAGAACAACGGAGAAACATACACTTGAAATCCCTACAATGCAATTCTTTTGGATTAATCTCTTCATGACTGATTCCACGTTAGAGAGCCTATATATATATCACCTTTTCTTCGTCTTCTTAACTAAATGACCGGTCTTCCTTTTATGCCTGCTAAAATCTGAGACAAACCGGAATGTCTGTCCACAACTCGGTTCAGCGCAAACATAAGGCCTTGCACCTGTGTGAACCCTTATGTGCTCGGTTCTAGACCAAGCCCACTTAAACGTCATCTTGCAGCCCTTCCACGGACATTTCAGAGGACGGTCGTCTAAGTGAACACGTCGGTGTTGAACCAGATACTTGTGCGAGAAGAAGTTTTTACCACAGCCTTTAACAGGACAGATGTTTCTCTTATGCAACGCCAACTGTTTTTCTGAACTGAAACTCATCGTGCAACCTTCCATGTCACATTGGTACGCCAAGCATTCCACTTCCTCTTCCTCATTCTGTTCTCCTTCATCTTCCTCCACATCTTCTTCACTTGCAACTCCGGAGAAGGAAGCATTGCTACTTTCTTTCTTACCAAGTTTCTTTGGTTTGGTTTCTAAAGACCCTCTTGAGGGCTTCAGGTTTCTCACCCTAAGCCGTGTGCTAGGTCCCTTCATGTATGCATCCGATTCTTGATTCTTCTTTCCAGATCCAGATTTTTGCAAAGCGCGACTTTTCGTATCTCTCAAACTCTGAACTATCTCTGTTTTTACTTTTCGTTTAGCTGTGGACCTGGTTAGCCTTTTCCCTGTACTGCAAAAGTCTTGTTCGTCCAGAGAAGTCTCAGCTGAATCGTACTCACCACCCATTCGACTAGCTTGCGCATTACTAGTGGATCCTCTTCCCCTTAGCAGATAAGCACCATTTTCTTCTGAATCATATGAAACCGGATTCCTAAAAACTTTAGTCCGTTTACTCCTTGGAATCCCTCTAGGGTGCCTGTAGATATCTTCTTCATCATCATCATCATACATTGAATGGTTCTCTCTACATAGCTGAAAGCCATCCTCCATTGAGCTCTCTGAAGCTGCACCTTCCCTTACAGCATATTCTTCTCCAAGTGAACGGTCAGGAACCTCATCATCCGACTCAAATTCTTTATAACTTTTATGTCTGACAATTTCCTTGAGCTGCTGCTCATCAGACAGCTGATTTGACGAATCACCAGAAACCGTATTCCTTGTCTCAAAATAAGACTCTTCCTCATTCCCGGGAGCCCTCCATTGCTGCTTATAAGTATGATCCTCTGATGTGTCATCAGAAGCTCCATCTTCCCTCTTAAAAGAAGTAAGCTTCTTGCGTGGCACAGCCTTTGCTCTTACCTTTCTCTTCCTAGTGTACTTTCTTCCAAACATTGTGGTTGCATCTCTACAATCATTACCAGGAAACAATCTCTTTCCAGTGACATCCTCATCCAGAGCAACTCGCAGATGAGAGCTTCTCTCATAATCTTCCGCTTCTAAGTCTTCCTCCAGCAAAAAGGGATGCACCTAAAGAAGAAAAAAATATCAGTCATTAATTGAAACAAACCAATCTGAAACAGAGATGTGTACTAGTGTCCGCATTAGTATGGTTGCAAGTTAGTCCATAGTACCTGATGCGACATCCAAACCTTACCACACCATTTTCCAACAACGTATTTCCTCTGTCTGAAAGATCTTTTACCAGAAACTTGAGGTTTCATGGGTGAGCTCGTTGCTAGAGAGCTGCGACCGAAGGCATTGTATATGACGGAGTTGTAAGGCATCTGCTTACTGTACAGAGGAGAGCGACTGAGAATAGCACTGTAGGAAAGGTTAATACCCAATTTTACAGTCCAATCACTGTTCCCAGCCTTAGCT
>OVBJ01001535.1:0-27142 GCA_900406535.1 Noccaea bulbosa | reverse complement strand
TCGTCTGGAAAAGGGGAGCGACGAGGGAGGAAACCCGGTTCCGGCCAGCCTCTGCGGCGACCAGACGGAGCAGTGGCTTCTGGGGAGCTAGACGCACAGACAGCCAGAGGGAAGGCAAGGTCGGAGACTCATCTGAGGGAGAGTTGCGTCGCGCGGCGGCTGCCTCGATAGACGTGTCTGGGAGAGAATTAGGGCGAACCACTTTCCAATGATTTCCTATCATTTCCGTTTTACTAAAAATTAAAAATAACAAAGAAAAATAATAATATAATTAAAATATTTTGTTTGGAGTAGAATATAGAGTTATACATTGAAAAAAAAATCCAATTCCATTTTGGAGTGAAAAATGAAGTTGATTGTACATTGGAGATGCTTTTATAATAGAGTTTGAGAGTTTTCTCTCGTTCTAATATTATAGGGTTACATTTCAATATTAACCTATAATAACTAGGGTTAGATCCGTGTCCTGTACGGGATGATGATTTCTAAATTTATATTTATATTAAAAAATGTCTATTTGACTATCTCAATTTTGTTTTGCGACGGATTTACCATTTATTGATTTTTGTCTTCGTTTGTTGTCTATAAATTAAACATCCTAACGATTTTTTTTTTAAAGATAAATAACTTAAAGCATTGACCACATGCCCAGACCATACAAAAAATATGGTCTCTGTTTTAAAAAGTTTAAAACTAAACTTTAAAAATGTTAGATTTTTCTATAATTTTTAGGAGAAATTATGCACTAAAAACAATTTTATAGAAATTTAGGCTCTAAAATTTTTTTTAAAAAAATCAAAAAATCAAAAAGAACCATGTATTGGATCCCACCTCACACGTGCTTCCAGCTAGCCTGATTGACAACATATTCAATATGATAGATTTAAGCATATATAAACCTCAAATCACTACAATATAATAAAATAATTCAAAAAACAAAAAAGCTTAAAATAAAAAATTATTCTTAAATAAAAAACTATACTTCATGTATTTCATAAAATAAGTTGAAATTTTATAATATTCAATTCATAAAATAAGTTGAAATTTTATAATATTCAAACTTATGATAAAAAATATTTTAAATATTTTAATTTTTAACCAAGTTAAACTATCTCAAATATTTTAATATTTTGATATAAATATTTTCAACTTTTTCATTGTGAAATATTTATTATAATAAAAAATTATTTGGTTTAATTATATAGTTTTATCAAACAACCATATGAAATATAATATATTTATAAATTTTGATTATTATTAAATTAATCTTCCATTTCTTATGGTTTTTTATCATTTTGATTTTTTTTTATAATAGTATTTTGAACTATAACACATCATCATTTCCATTGTGAGACTTTGATGATATACTTAATATTTTCATTATTTTAGTAATTAATATCTGTTTTTAAAAACTCAAATTATAATTTATGTAAAAAAATATAGTTTTTAGTATATGAGTAATGTGATAATTTATTTATTTTTATAAAATTTAATTCAATCAAAAAATGAAAAATATAGTATTTAAGGAAACAATTAATTTGACATATTGACTAATATATGGACAAAATTAAATGCTAATTTGTTTATAAATAATTAATATAAACTATTGTAAAATTAAATTAATGTAATAAATAGTCTAGTAAATATTACCTTAAGTAAAAAAATTATGAGAATGAACCATGTGATGACACATCATCATGTATTCTCTTTTAATATATTAGGGATTTCAATATTTATTTGTTTCATTTAAAAAAAAAATTGTAATTACATAAAACCTTTAATATTGTATTCTCTTCTAATTATTTTCCTTGCAATCTCAAATTTCTCTTCTTACTACGAAAAAGGCAAAACAAAAAAACAAAAAGACAGAAAAACTGAGCAAGAACTCGTTGTTATGTCTTGGTGGCTATTGTTTCCCACTTTCCCTTGTTGAAGCTATGTTTCAAGATGCATTAAACAAAAAAAAACACAAGCTAATTTAAAAAACACAAGCTCACATTCTGTTGAACCCCTCGGCACACGCGCCAATTCCGTGATCATACAATATTTTTCTCTTAGCGAGGTACGAAATTCCATTTTCAGTAGTTTGTTGTCTGGTGGAGAAAAGGTTGCAATCTTTAGACGCCTTGAATGCTTCAAGATAAAAGTTGCGAGTTGTCTCTCTACCTTCCTTCCTCTGTAGTTTCTCCATTCAAAAGTCTCAAGAACCAACACCAACGTTTCAGGAACAGAGCTTGGTTCATCCCAAGGAAATGTACGACATCCAAAACCATTCTCATGGATCTGAGTGCATTATATATTAGATATAGACCATTAAAGATTTACACAAGAAAACCCGTAAAGCTTTTTCAGGGTTTCAAAGGTTTTATGTACCTCGTTAAGCTTGAGAGATCGAAGTTTCGGGGAATGTTGGAGCATGGACATTAGTAGACCCCACTCTGTTGTACATGCGCAAAACTCCATGTGTTCAAGTTGGTGGAAGATACTACCAGTCGAAAACTGCAACACGAAAAAGCATAAGCGTAAAGACTAAAAGTTTGATTTGTTTTCAAGTATATATTACCTCTGAGTATAAACATAAGAAGAGGCGTTTGATTGGCGCAAGAGATCTAAGGATATCATCAGTATTGGAACAAGTAACCTCGAGATGTGCTTCCACAATCTCTGGCATATTCTCAATAAAACACTTGCTACCAATATCTGAAGTCTTAAAGTACTTCAAAGAAGGCGTATTCATCACAAGTTTAGAATAACTTGCTGAATTATAGATAAATCTTTGTAACGAAGGCACCGTAACAGAGAATCTTGACACATTGTCATATTCGGCTCGATTCAAATCCAGGACTTCAAGAACAGGACAGCTTGACAAAAGCTTCTTTGGAGATTCATCGTCTAGGAAGATCACCAAATCCAGGTGCAACGTTTTGAGCAACTGAAAACATACAGGGAATCGAACATCCACAAGAGATACGTTTTCTAATTTCAGAACTACGAGTGTTCCACATGTATACAAGCTCTGAGGCAATCTGCTAGGCTCATCAATCATTTGACTATACTCGAAATTAAGCTCACGCAAACCTCTTTCAGCTGCAATTCTAATCCAAAACTCAATATCTGTTTCACTGCATTGTCGATATAACTTGATGTGCAAACTCTCTAAGACCGGAGCAGTGTTTAGAAACAAAGTCCTGTCTACAAACCGCACAAATCTCCCATGATCAGCATTCCTGTCAGTATCGATGTACTCTAGTTTAAACACCAACTTCCAAAGATATCTCCATCGTTTGGACAAAACGCTTGTGGTCAAGACATCTTTTGTAGGAAGCAGTGAAAGTATATGCAAGAGGAAATCATTGGCCAACAAACTGATTCTGTCCATATGACTCTCTTACGCTTTTTAACCTAATTGCTAATCGCTGTCAGCACCGAGAGATGTGTGAAAACCCTAAATCAGATACAAAAACGACAATCAAAGTTTGAAGCTTTTTGAAGTTCCCTGGAATAAATCAAACTGAAGATAAATTGAAAAATACCCAAATTAAAAATACGACAATCCTCCGATGCTATTCACGCATTCAGAGAGCCCTAAGGAAACTAAACCAAGTAAGAAATGGCTAACCTGTTGCTTCTCGACAGAGACAAGAATAGAAATGGAACTCATCGTCACTGAAGAGCCCTAATTCTAACTTTTGCCCTCTTTTTTCCTTCTGATTTGTTTTCCTGTTCGATCATTTATTTTTGGGTTATGAGAAAAAAAAATTCGTTCTTTCTTGGAAACTGATTTTAAAGCATTTTTCTAGGTTTTGTTTTTTGGATTTGATGGCTTTTATCAAACCATAACGTAAGAGAGAAAAACTAACAATGTTTTCTAAAAGATTAAATAAACAGGCGAAAGTCAACAAAGTAGACAAGCGAGAGAAACATAGCAAATGGTTAAAAGAGATACAGCAAAACTGGTTTAGAGCAATTTTTAGAACTGCTTCAGACTCGGATGTTCAGCCAAACACAACACAAGCTGACATGACATGTCGTCGACCCTCTAGACAAAAGTGCTAACTCTGTGAGCATTCCATATTTCTTCTGTAAACCGGCTTCTACTGATGAGAATATCGCTGTCTTTAAACGACAAGAATGTTTCAAGATAAACGCCGCGAGTTCTTTCTCTGCATTACATCCTCTGCAGTTTCTCCACTCCAAAGTTTCAAGACTGAACATCAACGTTTGAGGAACAGTGCTTGGGTCATTCCAGTGTGGCATTCCATCCCCAACATAATGGTTATTACATCTCTAGAGCATCATCATTAACAAAAAATATATTTTAGAGATGATATCGACAAAAACCCTTAAAAGCAAAAGCATTTAANAACAAAAAAAAAAAAAAAAAAAAAAAAAAAGGCAAAAGCATTGATAGTTTTGTTTTACCTCGCTGAGTTTGAGAGCTCGTAGTTTTGGAGAATGTTTGAGCAGAGACATAAGTAGATCCCACTCTGTTTCACATGTGCAAAATTCCAAGTCTACAAGCTCATGGAAGATACTACCCGTAGGAAACGGCGACTGCAAAAAGTATATATTATACATAAAAAAAACTATGTAATTGGTATAGAAACTACTTTCAGTTACTGTTTATTAATTCACCTCTGCGGGTAAACATAGCGAGAGGCGTTTGACTGATGTAAGAGAAGAGAGGATATTGCCGGTATTCCAATAGAGACCCTCGACATTTGCTGCAACGAGCTCAGGCATTCTCTCAACCATGCACTCGTAACTGAAATCTGAAATCTCTAAGCACTTCCAAGAAGGAGCATACAGCACAAACTCGGACTCACCATTGTAAAGAACAGGACGTGCATCATACGTTAACTTTTGTAACGAAGGCACCGGGATAGAAAAAATTGTCACCTTGTCATACTCTGCTCGTTTGACAACCAAGACTTCAAGAATTTGGCAGGTTGATAAAAGCTTTCGAGGGGATTCATTGTCTGAGAAAATCACCCGACAAAGGTGCAATGTCTTGAGGAGCTGAAACTTAACCGGGAATTTAACATCCACGAGAGAAACACTGGTGAGTTTAAGCACCACGAGTGTTCCGCAAGTAAACAAGCTCTGAGGCAATCGGCAAGGCTTATTAGTATTATCGAAATTCAGCTCACGCAAACCTCGTTCCACTGCAATCTTAATCCAAAATATGGTATCTACGTCGCTGCATTGCCTATCAAACTTGAAATGCAAGCTCTCTAAGACCGGAGCCGTGCTTAATAGCAGCGATCTGTCCACAAACCGCAGAAATCTTCCGTGATCAGCCTTCTTGTCAGTATCGATGTACTCTAGTTTAGACACCAATTTCCAAAGATATCCCCATCGTTTTGACAGAACACTTGTGGGCAAGACATCTTTTGTAGGAAGAAACGAAAGTATCTGCAAGAGGAAATCATCGGGCAACAAACTGATTCTGTCCGTAGAACAGTCCAGATTTCAAACTAATATGACCTTTGGCTGTGAACAACACAGAAAGAAGAGAACCCTAAATCAGATACGGGAACGAAGAAAACAGTAATTAGTTTTCCAACTTTTTCTGAATGCTTTTTCTCAAGTTCACCGAGAGAAACCGTAAGTAACAAAGATATCAAACTAAAAAAGGCATAAAAGAGAGACTAAAACGAGACAAACAAACAAAAAACCATCCGATGTTATTCACATACAGAAGAAAGAAAATAACTCACGTTCGAACCCTACTTAGTTATTTTGCCATTTTTCTTTTCCTTTTTTATAACTCCATTAAAGAAGATTTTTTACCTTTATTGGCATAAAAAGGCTATATTTTCGGAACGAATATGGCATGAAATTCGGTTTCCGCTTCCTCCTCATCAACTAACTTTGATTATACTGTAAATATTATTAAATGCGTTGGTTACGTTTTTGCCTTAAGTGTGTTACATCATTTTGAATAAAGTCAATCTAGACATCATGATTTATGAATTATGATTTTGTGATAAGTTGTTGTACAATATCTAAGAAATACAAGGAAAGGAAAGCAGTCTTATAATCCAACACACTTTCACATAGCAATGTGTAAGCAGTTTTTTAAAACACCAACTACCCAATAGATTATATTCTGATCATGACATTCAATGGATTATGGACCAATGGTGCTTACGTTTTTCATAATGAAAGTTTTTTGTTTTCAGACCAAACAGGATTTGGGTTTTAAAGTTAACAATTTAGCATTCAAACCTCTTCTGTGACTCGGTTCTCAGTAGACTGTCCATAAACTAAGGACTTATGAACTGTTGAACATGAACACAACAGAGTTTAACATCAAACCTAAAAATACCCAAACTCCAAAAGAGAGTTGCCGTGTTGCAGACGCTAACTATTACTTATAAAGACCAAAATAAGATAAAATAGTGCAGACAGATTTGGTCAAAAGAACACAAGAAGAAGAATTGCCGAGAAGCATCGTAACAGGTTCTGGTCTCTGAGAGTGATCAGTATGAGCTTTCAGTTGAACACAAGCTCACAAGTGGAAGAAGCCCTACGCGACAAGGATAGCTCCCGGAGCAACTCCAGTTTCGTCTTGTGATCATTGTATTTAGTAGTGAAACACGCCTTCTTCAAACAAACTGCGGTTTTCAAGATATATGTCGAAAGTTCTTTCTCTTCTTGTGTTCCTCCGTACTTCATCCACTTGAAAACTTCAAGATTCGACGACAAACATCTTGGAACAGAGCTCGGTGGATTCCAGTGAGGCCGGATATAAGGCGGGGGAGGATATATCACACGCTGATGACACTGAGAAACCACAAGGTTACAATGTAGAATGCATTAAAATCATCATAGAATTGAAATTCAACAAAAAAATAAAACCGACCTGGTTGATTTTGATGACCTTTACGCTAGGCGAATCTTTGAGCAGACGCATAAATAGATCAAGCCACTCTGATTTGCATGGACACACTTCCAAAAGTTTGAGTCTACGGAAGCAACTACCAACAGGATACACAACCTGCATATATAAAAAAGGATAGTTTACACAATAAACATATACACGAGAAACCTATCGCTCAAAGACCCATCGAGGTTTAAGACTAAAAGAAGAATAATTAACTCAGAGACCAACCAAACGAATAATTTTACCTCTGGAGCGGATAAACATAAACGAATATGCTCGACGGAAGCAAGAGAATGCAGAAGCTTCTCGGGTCGGTTGAGAATAACCCCCATATTGTCCTCCACGACCTCATTCATGTTAATACTCTGGTTATAATTACTTGGATGGCTCCAACGGTCTACAACGCGCAAGTATTTCAGACAAGGAGCATCTAACACAAGCCCGGTGATTCCAGAATCTTTACATGAGTCGAACAAACTTAATCTCTTCAAGGAAGGCACAACAATCTCGAAAACCATAGCGGGGTTGCGATATGGAGTTAGATGTATGGACAAGTCTTCAAGAACAGGACAGTTGGGTACAAGTCTAAGTAAAGAAGAGCTCGCGTCAGAGCGTTTCATATTTTTGAGGTATAAAGTTTTCAGAGACCTTAGACAAACCAGATCAGGAACATCTAATCTAACGTTACGCAGTTTCAAAACCACAAGTGTTCCGCAAGTATACAGGCTTTTTGGCATTGACACTGTATACGAAGTACTGACATCCAGCTCCACTAGACCACGTTTCACCGCGGTTCCAACCCAAATCGCTAGATCTCCATCTGTGTATTGTCGACGTAATTTGAGATGCAGATTCTGTAGAATCTGACCTTCGTGTGACATGAACGCTCTGTCCACAAACCGCCAAAATTTTGCACATTCATGCTCTTTAAGTTCCCTGTGCGTAAAGCGAGTGTTATCATCAAACGCAAGTCTTGGTACCAACTTCCAGAGAGGCTTAAAGCGTTTGGACAAAAGCATAGTTTTCATAACATCTTTTGTCTGAAGAAACGACAATATCTTCGATAGGGTATCGTCAGGTAAGAGACTGAATCTATCCATTAGAATCCGCAAACTCAGAGACGAATTAGCTGGAGACCTAAAACAAAAAAGGTTTTTATTTTCACTTTCCGACCTAAATTAGCATCCAAAAATCAAAGATTGCGAAGAGATTGGTACGTAGATGATAGAAATCCGAATTATTGCGGCAAAATAGTAACAAAGATTGGTTAATTTACAACCAAAAGGGAGGGAATAATTCGGAGTTCCTTCGCCTCTCACGAACCCTTATGAAACTTGAAGACGTACGTCTTAAACCACAGTGCTTCTCTTATTTTATATTTCTCGCTAGATATACTATTTTTCTTAATTAAATAATTATATAGAATTGGATATTTACGATTACGATAAATCTTAAAAGGAAAAACCCTAATAACGACTATGAGCGAAAAGATACATAAAAAACTAGATTAGACCCCGTGTATACGCGGGTTTATTTTAAGATTTTTGAAATAAATTATAAAAAATAAAATAAAATCACTTTTTAAAAGTAAATAAAATAATATTAAAATTCCGATATTAAATCTCTAAACAAATAAAATTGTTAGTCTTTTAAATTTTAATTATAATTGACATTTTTTTGAATTCATGATATGAAAAATGAATTAAATTGTTTTGTTTGTATTTTTTATCCAATATAGAAAGACTTACATATGTTTAAATCAGATCTACTAATTAATTAATTCGTAAAACTTTGATTATTCCGTTTAAGAGATTCCAAATGATGATATCATTTTAAATATTGTTTTGCCTAACAAAAAAATGAACATTAAACTATTCAAAATTAGAATATCGGTCCAGTATAAAAAAAAATCTTTGTCAGTTTTCTATTTATATTGTTTATTTTTCAATTTTATTTTTGCTTCGGACCATTGTAATTTTTTTTTCATTATTAGTTAGTTGTTTTACAGTTATTTTGTTAATTTTTCTATTTCTGTTATTACATATTTACAATTTTTTTTGGTTGACATATGTCATTACTTGATCAAATCTTATACACATGTTGCGATAATAAATTCGATTTCAATCCAACTAATCTAGAGTTAAATATTCTTCATTGATATTTTGAACTTTCACAGATATAATTTTTTTTTTTCTTAATGCGATAGAAAAATTAAATAAAAGATAAAAGCAAATAATTAAATCATGAAGGCTATAACTTAATATATATAAAAAAAATCTTTTTCGTAATGGGAATATGTTTTTTTTTCATTTTCTTAATGGATGTAACAATTTTTTTAAAAAAATATTTGTTTCATTTTTATTTTTATTTTTTTCCTTTTCGTAATAAGAATATTTTTTTTTCCTTTCTTTTAGTGGAAGTATATAATAAGATTTCCTATTTTACAGATTTTTGGTTGGTATTATATATATATATATATATATATATATATATCATCTTTTATTTTTCTTATTTCACGACACATGTCACGATCTTAATACTTTTAGAATTAATTAAAACACATGTCGCGATACTATGAGTAAAAATTCTACGTGTCGCAACCACATTGCGCGTATCCTGCTTTCTTATTATATATAAGAGATTATACTGAAAGTGTGCTAATTTCGTTATGTATCATCTGGATGGGAAAGGTTCGAACCATGATTTCCACATATATATATGCCACTAATGAATTATAAATTCATGATTTTTAGGATCAAAGAAAGCCATAAGAAGAAACCAACAAGTCTTTTAACGTTGGATTTAACCTTGGGCAAACCAAATGTGACATGATCCTTATGATCTGACAATAACTCTCTTGATTGCAAGCTCAGAGCTTGAACTAGTCCTAGGTAACAATGATAACTCCGTGAGCATCCCAAGTTTCTCTTCAGGATCAGTGGATTTGTGGTAGAAAGTTGCCGTCTTTAAACGACTAGAGTTTCCTAAGATGAATCTCACTAATTGTTTCTCTTCTTCCCTTCCTTCGTATCCCGCCCATTCGAATGTTTCAAGACTTGACTTGAGACATTCAGGAACATAACTCGGTTCACTCCAGCACGGCCGTAAATGTTCAGTCTTGATTTTGTGGCACTAAGACACAAAATGGCCCCAGTTAATTATACCCATAAAACTTAACAACTTTGAACTATTTAGTGTTAAAAGAGTAAATGTTACCGTACCCGGTCTATTTTTAGAAAACCTAGTTTAGGCAAATCTTTGAGAAGACGCATAAGTAGTTTCAACCACTCTGTTTGGCATGTACATAGCCCCAACCGTACAAGCCGGCTGTATATTCTTCCTTCATGATATGCTTCCTATATATATATAAGAATAAGATTTAAGTAAACAACTATTAACTATATATAGATTCAATGTATGAAGCAACAAGAAGAGAAAAGAAAAGAAGAAAGGTTATACCATGGAAGTGGATAAACATAAACAAAGTTGTTGGACTGAAGCAATAGATCCTAGAAGCCGCTTAGTGCAACTATACTCGACGTCAATGTACGCCTTGACAATCTTTCGCATTTTATTCTCAATGAGACAAAACCCACTTGAACGATCACGAATGTTCAAGAGTTCCAAAGAAGGAGAAGATCTATCACAGAACCAAGTGAATCGTCTTTAGCTTTATTATGCCATGGTGTTTTATACCTTAAACTCTCTAAAGAAGGCACTCTAATTAGGAAGGTCTTCACGTTATCATCTTCACACCGCTCCACATCCAAATCTTGAAGAACAGGACAAGCGGATAAAAGCTTGTAGACAGATAAATCACTATTATGGTATTTGATGGAGATAAGACTCAGTTTCTTGAGAGATGGGAAATAAATTGGAGAGTTAGCATCCGGAAGATCCGCGTTAGTTAGTCTCAATGTCGCAAGCATTTCTCCAAAGCCGAGCTTTGGAAGCAAGACTTTAGTTGGAGTAGATAAAGGTGAATAATCTGACTCGATGATTAGCTCCCTCAAACAGTGTTTGTTAGCAGCACATGCTCCAATGTCTACAATGGCACGAGCATTTTCACCGATTTTGAAACGCAGTGTTTCCAGGACCGGTGCTTTGTGTAACGGCAGAAAAATGTTGATAAACAGCAACAGTCTCTTGTCTTGATCAGAGTCTTGACTGGTGTTAAATTCGTATTCAAGTTTTGGCACAAGCGTCCAAAGAAACTGCCATCGCTTTGACAAAAGCATTGTAGCCACGACATCTTTCGCAGGAAGTAACGACAATACTCTCAAGAGCAGCTCATCGGGCAATTCAATGATCCAATCCATTGACTTCAATTATTGCCACAGACTTAACTCTCCTCACCTGAAACCAACAATAAAGAGCACTAGCTGTTGATTCTTAATCAGATGTGTTTCTGAATAGCCTGAAAACAAAGAGAATATTACAGCAACAGAATCATAACAGTAGTTGTAGATTCTTAAAAAAAATATTTGGTTCCAAATATTGATCAAAAGATTAAAAAAAAATCTCAATTTATTACTTTGAAATCGAAAAAAGAAAATAGACGAAAACCTCTTCAGTAAGGAAAATATCTAACACATTGATGACTTGTGGGAAAAGAATCAAATACTCAGTTTCAGCCAACGATTACGAACCCTAAACCGTGAGTCGCGAGATAAAATCTCTATATCAGATGGACAAGAATTTTTTTTTTTTTTTTTAGCTCACAATGTATATCTCTTGTTTTCTAGAATCCCAGCGTATGTGGATATTGTTTTATAGAATTTTTTAACTCAAGTAAAAACTTATCCGAGATTCAAATTTATCCAAGGGTGTTAAAAATGATATCGTAGTTGTATGTATATCTATGTATATATATTTTTGATCAATGTGATACATGTAAACAAAAAAATAGTTGTTAGAAATAAGTTACGTACATAAGTGTAAAAGACGGTATATGATAAATTTAGTCCAAAAACAAACGCTTTAATCCAACATCATTCTTTTAACCGTCTCATGAGTATAGGTTAATATTAAGCTGCGTAGGTAGTTAATCTGAAGACAGGTTATTGTAATGAATTACTTCAACTTCCTTTCAACTTCAGGAGCAAATGTAACCCACAACACAATCTCAAATTAGAAAGGTAACGAAATTATATTCTGAAACTAGATATAAACTATCCATGGAATTGAAGCATACACCTTGACGACCTCCTTGGTGACATTGGCAACTCCGTGAGCATCCGAAGCCTCTCTACAGGATCTGTTGTTGATTTGGAGTAGAAAGTTGCAAATTCTAAACGAGCAGAGTTTCTCAAGATGAATGTCGAGAGTTTTCTCTCGTCTTCCCTTCCTTGGTATTGCCTCCAGCAAAAAATTTCAAGACTAGACGATAGACATTCAGGAACACGACTCGGTTCATTCCAGCACGGTCGTGGAGCTTCAGCGTTCATGCCGTGCATCTGAGACTCAAAAGGGCAGAGGAGTAAAGTCTGAGTTAGACCGTCAAACAGATAAACTAAACTGAGTCAAAGACTGAATCTTTTCAGCATTTTGCGTTTGCGAGTTCTAGTTTAGGGGTATGTTTGAGTAGACGCATAAGCAGATCCATCCACCCGATATCGCACGTACATAGTTTCAACTGTTCAAGCTGGCTAAATATTGTTCCATCGAAACATGGATCCTGCACAAGATATGAAGTAAACTATGACAGATCCGATATAAAGAAAGCCAACAATTTGTGGATCAGAGATCGTTTCACATGTTTACTCTCAATAGAAGGATAGAATCAGAGAAGACGGCATTACCATTGAAGTCACTAAACATACCGAAAGTTGAAAGGCAGAAGTAAGAGTGCCAAGAAGCTGCTGAGTCTGAGCATAAGTCACATCAAGATGTGCCTCTGCAATCTTCGGCATGCTACTCTCAACGACACAAAACCCATCTGTATGATCAATAATGTCCAAGAACTCCAAAGAAGGAGCATCGATCACTAACCCCTGATCATACTCTTCTTTCGATGGTTTACGCACGCTTAAAACCCTTAAAGAAGGCACTCTAACCACCAAAACGCCCACATTGCCACCGCAACATTGTAACACAAACAAGTCTTCAAGAACAGGACAACCGGACAAAAACTTGCAGATAAACTCATCACCTGGATCCTTCACTGATGAAAGGGTCAGAGTTTTGAGGGATGGGAAAGAAACCGGCGAGGACGCATCCACAAAAACCACATTGTTAATTTAGCTTTAAATTCACCAGCATTCTACAGCCCGTGTACAAACTCCTTGGAAGTATGGCTGGAGTTGTACCACTAGAAGAAGATCTGTCGATCTCGATGATCAGCTCACGTTGTAACACACGCCCCAACATCTATAGCACCAGACTTTTGACCAAGCTTCAAAGCGAAGCTTTCAAGAACCGGAGCCTCGTGCAACAGCAAAGAACTGTACATATACCGCAAGAATCTCCAGTCTTCGCCATCTTGGTACATGTTATCATCATACTCAAGTCTTGGCACCAGCTTCCAAAGAAACTGCCATCGTTTCGACAAAACCATTGTGTCCACAGCAACTTTCGTAGGCATTAACGCCAATATCTTCAAGAGCAGTGCATCAGGCAAATCACTTATCCTACCCATTCTATATCCAAAGTTATCAGCTTCCACAGGCTTTTCTGTCACTGAGAAGAGTAAGAAGAAATTATGAGAAGGATACGAAAATACGATGAATCCTTAAAACTCCCAGACTATAAATTTCCACAGACTTCTCTATCCAGACCAGGAACCCGAAAGCAGAAACGAAATCATCAGAAATTAGGGTTAGCTATCGTTTCCGGATCCCGAATACGGAGAGAATTCAAACAAACAGATATTAAAATTGATCCAGTTTATTCATTCCCAAGCTCAGTAGAGGAAACAAACGAATAACACCAAGCGACACAGGATCAGAAGCTACACGAGAACCTAGCGAAAGCAGAAACCCAACACCATAGAAATTGATTCGAAAGAACACTAGAAGCAGTCGATTCGATACACAGATCTTAAGAATCTAAACAGTGACCGATGGATTTTGTGAACCTATTTATTTTCAAATCCGAAACAAAATCGACGAAACTCATACGGAAATTCCCAAAGTAAGAAACATACCTAAACTCTTCCTTAAAGCGAAGGATCCGATACTCGATTTCAGTCACCGTCACCGATTAGTCACCATCGGAGACAAACCCTAAAGCCTGAAAATGGTTTCTCTCGAGAGAGCGATACAGTGAGAGATTTACTTTTAGAACCGTTCCCGCTAATTATAAACAAAAAACAAAATAAAATATAAATATTTATAAAGCTGGGAAGCTAAAATGCGCCTCTTCAAATCACACGCACATCACGTGCCAAAAACCCCGATTTTCTTGTTTCCAGAATCTCACTGAACATTTCCAGTTTGATCCGTAATCGAGAGCCAACTTTGGCATATCGAACAGAAAAAGTGACATCTTTTTGATAAAGAGAGCACTGTGCACAGTTGACAGTTAAACGTCACCACAAGTTTGTCTAATAAAATGAGAAAACGTTACAGCATTGGAACGGAAACCATAAAGATGATCAAGATGATGATAATCGAGATCAAACAAAGGATATAACATTTTCTCATGTTTCATTCTTTCTCCTAGTACGAAGACAAAGACGTAGAGAAAGAACATAACAAATTATGATATAGCTTTATCTAAGAGTCAGATGACTCAGATCAAACACCAACCAACAAGATTTCTCATTCAACCGCAACTTCAGTCGAATGTAAGATAACAGGTAGGTGAACGCCTTGGCCAAAATGATAACTCTTTAAGCATCTCAAGTTTCTTGTCGCGGTCAGTGGATGCAGAGGTGATGGTTACCTTCTTTAAACAGCTTCCGTTTCTTAAGATGAATGCTGCAACTTGTTTCTCTTCTTGTGTTCCTTCATAGTTTACCCATTTCAGAGTTTCAAGACTCGATAGCAGACACTCAGGAACTGAGCTCGGTTCATTCCAGCAGGGGCGCGGTTTATCGGGAAGGTGATGGGACTGAAATAAAAGAAGTAAAGTGGATTAGAACAAGATATATACTTGACAAAGGAGAAAAAGAATAGTTGACTGTGTACCCGTGTGAGTTCGAGAGATTGTAATTTAGGGGAATCTCTGAGCAGACGCATAAATAGATTCAACCACACTGGTTGGCACGTGCATATCTTCAAATGTAAAAGACGGTGGAAGACACTACCAACAGGATATACATCCTGCAAAAGTGACATGTTAGTGCCACTATATATTATAGAGAGAATTACTCCAAATAGTCCATTTTCGGAACCTAATAGCAAAAATAGACTCTCTATATGAAAAATGTCAGGTCCAAGTACACATGGTGGGTCTACTTTTGCAATTAGTTTCTGAAAGTGGACTATTTAAACAATCACCCCTATATTATATATATTAACTCATGGTGGAACACAGTCGTTGTAAATGGGAAAATGGTAGAAGAAAGCCCCTTAGCTAAAAACCATATTTCATTTACCTCTGAGGATAGTAAACACAAATGGAGACGGTTGACTGAAGTTATTGAACCCAAAATCTTGCTAAGAGACTCATAATCAGCATCAAGATCTGCCTTTACAATATTAGGCATTTCATTCTCAATGACACAAAATCCACCGATACAATCAGAAACGCGCAAGTACTTCAAAGAAGGAGCGTCTATCACAAACCCATCTGCATCATTCACATCTCTGTCTAGTGATTTGTGCAAGTACAACATCTTGAGAGAAGGCACCCTAACGGTGAAAACGGTCACATTGTCTCCGGGACATTGGCCAACATCCAAGTCCTCAAGAACAGGACAATTGGATAGAAACCTCTTGACAAACTCCTCACCAGGGTACTTGACGGAGTTAAGCTCCAAGAATTTGAGGGTCGGGAAAGAAACCGGTGGAGCAACATCCACAAGAATCACGTTATTTAGTTTCAACTTCGCAAGCATTCTACACCCTGTGTACAAACCCCTTGGAACTATGGCTGGATGTCCAAGGAAAGAGCTACGGATTTCAATAACCAGCCCACACACAGAGTGTTTATCAGCAGCTCTAGTCCACAGTGGAATATCTCCAACGCCAGAGGTTCGAGTAACTTTGAAACGCAAAGTTTCAAGAACTGGAGCCTTTTGCAAAAGCAGAGACCTGTCTACAAACCGCGAAAACCTTCCATAATCAGCATGCTGATAGCTATTATCATCGTATACAAGTCTTGGCACCATCATCCAAAGCGGCTGCCACCGTTTAGACAAAACCATCGTCGCCACAACATCTTTAGTCGTAGGCAGAAACGACAATATCGTCAAGAGTAGCTCATCATGCAACAGACTTATCCTATCCATACGATCCAGCCCCTAAATTTCCAGAGCTTTCAGCTACCACAGACAATAATTTATACGAAATTGCGGGTTTTTTTCTGTCGTCACTCCAAAGTAAGTAAGAAAATACCCTGAATCCTCAAAATCCCAAGCTATCAACTTCTTCCAATGACTTCTCTCTCCACACCAGAAACCTGAAAGACATACACGAAATCATCAAAAAAATTAGGTTTAACTATCCTCATCTCTCAACGCTGAATAAATAGAGATAACAAACAAACTTATAAATTGATCTGTTTAGTCCTTCCCAAGCTCACTATATTCTTCGAGTGACCAAATGAATAGCACAAGCGACATAGGATCTACAAGCAAAACCCTAGCGCGAAAACAGAAAGCAACCTTCATAGAAATCGATGCCAAGGAACACTAGTAGCAGTCGATTCGTACACAGATGTTTGATGCCAAAGAGTGATCGATGGATTTTGTGAATCTATTACTTTCAAATCCACAACAATTAGACGAAAAATCTGAGAAAAAATGTACTTAGAACCTTGGTCACTACTTCTCTCGTTCATCAGCGAAAAAATCGAAGATGGTCGATTTCAGTTAAATGAAGTGCGAGGTTTTTCTCACGCGGCTGCGACCCCAACAATATCTTGGTTTGTTGAGTTTTTGGTTTCGATTCGAAAACCAAACCGATATAGGTGGACCAACTATATAGTATATACTAGACCAAGCTCACATTTCGCCGAACCAAATAATTTTGCTTTGCATTCAATCATTATATATGTTCATATCTCAAGTTTCTTGTAGGGATCTGTTAAGTTTTAGGAGATAGTTACTTTCTTTATAAACAGCATAACAAAGCCCAAATTGTAGGAAGAGTCGAGTGTATAGTTAAAGCGCAAACACACATACTCCCAAATAAAAGGTGAAAATGGTTCTTCTGCATATGTTTCTTTCGTCTAAAGTACAGCTAGCTAGAGGAAGAACATAAGAAATACAAAGAGCTAAATATAAGATAAAAAAGTTTCTTGATATCCAAGGTTTCAGAACAAACACCCAACAACCAGATGTTACTTGACTTACTGAACAAGTCTAGTCAAATATGAGCTGACATGTAGGTGAGCGCCTGGGTGACGATGACAATTCCTTGAGCATCTCAAGTTTTCTTTTGGGATCGGTAGGATTGGAGGAGATGGTTACCTTCTTTAAACAGCCTCCGTTTCTTAAGATGAATGCTGCCACTTGTTTCTCTTCTTCTCTTCCTTCATAGTCTACCCAATTCAGAGTTTCAAGACTCGATAACAGACACTCAGGAATTGAGCTCGGTTCAATCCAGCAGGGGTGCGGTTTATCGGGATCAAGGGGATGGTACTGGTACTGATATAAATTTGGTGTGCATTAGAGAATATCATATATACGTACTGATCGAGGAAGCTGGTAATATATATATATATATAGTTACCTGTTCGAGCTTAAGAGCTTGTAAATTAGGAGAATTTCTGAGAAGATACATAAGGAGGTTCAACCACTCTGTCTCACATGTGCATAGCTTTAAATGTACAAGACTGTGGAAGACAGTACCAGCAGGATACACCTCCTGCATACAAGACATACAAAGTAAACAAGAGATTTAGCACATTAACTAAAAAATATTCGTGGCGAGCAAGAATGCACACGGCCTGTAGATAACTAAGAGAAAAACAAATACCTTTGAAGTTGAAAATAAACATAAACGGAGACGCTTGACTGAAGTAATATAACCCAGAATCGTCCCGGGATGACAATTGCTGACAACAAGACGTGCCTTGACAATCTTAGGCATAGGATTCTCAATGACACAAAACCCACTTACAACATCTTGAATGTACATGATCTCTAAAAGAGGAGCATCTATCACTAAACCGTCTTTCTTTTCGTTTGCATATTCATCCAAATTGAGACTCTTCAGAGAAGGCATCATAATGGTGAAAACGGTGACATTGTCATCGTCAGATCGGGCCACTTCCAGATCTTGAAGAACATGACAACTGGATAAAAGCCTCTTGACAAATTCATCACCACGGTACCTCACATATAAAAGGCTCAATTTTTTGAGGGTCGGGAAAGAAGGCAAGGAAGATACATACACAAGAGTCACACTCTTTAGCTTCAAGGCCACAAGGTTTCTACACCCTGTGTACAAGCTCCTTGGAAGCGTGACTGGAGTTTTACTGGAATAACGGTGGAACTCGATCCTCAGGTCCTGCACGCAGCGTTTAACAGCAATTGCAATCCATATACCAATATCAGCAGCACAAGAGGTTTGAGCCAGTTTGAAACGCAAAGTGTCTACTGGTGCCTCGTGCAGAATCAAAGACCTGTCCACAAAGCGCGAAAACTTTCCATACTCGATGTTTTGATAGCCCTTGTCGTCGTATACAAGTTTTGGCACTAACTTCCAAAGAGTCTGCCATCGTTTTGACAAAACCATTGTGGCCACAACATCTTTCGTAGTAGGCAGTAGCGACAATATCTTCGAGAGAAGCTCTTCAGGCAACTCACTTATCCAATCCATAACTGAGATCTAGCTAGTCCTTTTGAAAAATCCCAAGCTTTCAGCTTCCGCAGATTTCACTTTCAAGCTTTGAAGAATCACACGAAACAACACACTAAAGCCTGAAAACATTAAAAGAACACACAAGGGATTGGGAAATTCAGAGTGTGTTTTTTTTGTTCTTCTCAGAAACCAAACGTCTGTTACAAGCAACCACACAAGGTCAAAGCAAAGCCTATTGTGAGGCACAGAAGAAAACACAAACAGAGAGCTTCGAATTTAAGCAGGAAATAGCATTAATGAACTAACTCCTACACAAGCAAACAAGCACAAAATAGAGAAATACCTGCAAACCCTAATTGATTTGACCGGTGCAACTTCCAAAATTAGATCAATCGATGTAGATTCCATAGACAGAGAAATCATGGCTCTTTAAACGTATACTAGGGTTGGATCCGCCAGGAATGAGAAATTTACTGACTATATTATTAAATAATTTTTTAAAATATAATTTCATAAGTTTTTGTGTATATGTTAGTAATATTTATGAGTAATAATATAATGTTTATTGGTAATGCAACCGAAAGTATGCGATTCTACTAAAAACTATATTCAACGAAAAAAAATTAAAAAATCATAAGCTTAATAAGTCATCACGATTTCACATTATTTCTTTATTTATATAATAGTTTCATAAACCAATATACATCTTAATTTTCAATGTAGGACTTTGAAAACATATTAATATTCCATCATCATACTAGTTAATATCTTCATCACTCCGCACAGGGTGCAATGTGTTTGAATATGTATATTATTTGTATATATTATACAGTTCTATTAAAAACTATATTAAAGCAAAATTACTTATAGTTTAGGATGCTTATTAAATCAATCTTCATACTCTTATGGTTTCTTATTGGTTTATGAATATTTACTTTTTGATAAAAATATTTATAATATTATAAATTTTTAACCAAGTTAAACTATTTCAAATATTTTAATATTTTGACATAAATATTTTCAACTTTTTCACATCAAAATATTTTTATTACTATAGATATTATTTGGTTTAATTATATGGTTCTATTAAAAATGTATATTAAACCAAAAATACTTATAAAGTACTGCTTATTAAATCAAGTTTCTTACTCTTATAATTTTTTATCATTTTTATTTTATAATATTGTAGTGAACCACCCACACATCTTTATTTTCAATGTGAAACTTTGAAGAACTCATATTTTCATCATTTGATTGATTGATATTTAATTTAAAAAAATTAAAATTACAACTTGTGTAGAAAAAATATATATTTTATTCAAATATAGATGATGTGATAATTTATTTGTTTTTACAAAATTTAGTTCAGCCAAAAAAATGAGAGAAGAAAATATAGTATTTAAGAAAATAATTAATATGATATATTTGTTAGAAATGGAATGAATGATAATTTCTTCATAATTAAATGCTGAATTATGTATACTAAATATATATCTATATCTATACTGATTAATTGAGAAGTACATTCTAATGTTTGGATACAAAGATATGAGAAAAAAATTGTTTGGATATAAGAATAAGAGATAAAATTGTTTGGATATAAGAATAATAAATTAAAACAAACCTATGGTTCAATCAAACCAGAAATTGAATATGTTAATTGATTGGTTCAAAAAAATGAAAATATATTTAAAAGCCCAAAAATTCCGAAAAATCTAAAAAAAAAAATATATTTGTAATATCAAAAATAATCCACAATACACATTCGGATAATTTGTTGATTTATTTTATACCCAAAATCAATCGGATACGGATATTGTAGGTCATATCGGTTTGAGTTTTCGGGTATAAGTTAAAAGTCTCACGTCTAATCAATGATTGATGTTTAAATTTTTAATCCGCAAATTTATCTTTTTTCACATCTACTCAATTTTAATTATTCATTTTCGGGTATAATGTTTTTCTGAACATGTTCATCAACTATTATTATTGTGTTTTATTTTATTTTATGAATTTAATAATTTACTTCCACAGGTTGAATAAATTTCACGGGTTTAATGGGTTCAACAAGTTATTAAAGTTATACGGATTGCATAATTTTCTTCTGCGGGTTAAAAATATTTATTTCACTGAATAAATTTTTGACAATGTTGGATAAATTTTTGCGGATTAAATATTTTTTTCCACGAGTTAAATAATTTTTTTTTACGGGTTCTATAATATCCATTTACGTGTTGTATAATATTATTTTAAGGGTTGAATAAGTTATACAAATTGAATAATTTATTTTTATGGGTTAAGTATATTTGTTTCACTGAATGATTTTTTGACACATGTTGGATAATATTTTACGGATTGAATAATATTCCAACGGGTTGAATAATTTTCTTTTGCGGATTCAATAATATCCTTTTACGGGTTGAATAATTTTATTTTACATGTTGATTAAGTTCTACAGATGGAATAATTTTCTTTTATAGGTGAATATGTTTATTTCACTGAATGATTTTTTTGACACATGTTGGATACTTTTTTATGGATTGCATAATTTTTTTCTACGGATTAATTTTTTTTTGCGGGTCCAACAATATCTTTTTACTGGTTAAATAAATTATACAGATTGAATAATTTTTTTTACGCATTAAATATGTTTATTTCACTATTATTTGTTAAAATCTATTATTTGTTAATACTTTTAAGTATTCTCGATGAAAACACAACGCACCACCGCGCAGATATGCGGGTCCTTTACTAGTTGATATAAGAATATAACATATTCTCTAACCAAACTAATGTCAATTACATATTATGTAATACTAGGTGATAACCCGCGCCCTGCGCAGGGTAAAATATTTGTTAAATTTTTTTATTAAAATTATTGGTGTTTTTCTTTATTTACTTTTCATAATTCATTCTTAATTAATTTCTATTCATTCTTAATTAATTTCAAGAAAGAGAACATAATATCACATTCCAAAACCATAATATCAATCACACATAATAATTCATATTTAAATTGTTATTATTTTTTAAAATTGGTAAAATTGTATATATATTTTTAATCGTTATGGTTAAATATGGTATGATTGTTTTTCTTCTTTTTCTATAAAAAATAAAAAAATATTATGTGAAATAAATTCAAATTTGGTAACATTATTAATGTTACATTATATATGTTAACTTCAATATTAACTTTAATTTTTTCATTTTAAATGTAATAAATATGTCATTTATGTTATTTATTTGTATATAAATATATATTTTAGTTTCTTAGTATTCTTATTAGAATTTGTTTTAACATAAGTGATTTGTTTTTGTTTTTGATTAAAAATATTCTTCTTACACCTGTTTATTTGTTTTCTTAGCATAAATTATGAAGTTTATTATTTTTGTAGTTAGTTCTTTTTAAATACATGATACTTATTTGGTAATAGATTTATGTATGTTATTTCATCACGGTCGTTTCGAATTTTCAAAATAATTATGTGATTCATTTCCAAATATTTAAAATTTCTTATGATTCAACTAAACTTAAAATATGTTTAGAAAAAATGCTTCACAAATTTAGCCAAATTCAACCACAGATAGTAAAAAGAAAATATCAATATCTATTTTATAATTCTTTTAAAGAATATGTGATTAAAATCTAATTTTCAGTATATCATGTCAATAAATATGATTATCATATTTTTCACCAAATCTTAATTTCCGTAAATATGTATTCCAGAAGTTTCTTTATATTTATCAAAAAGGAAATCTATAGTTGTGAGCTATTTAATACTAAATATATAATTCTTAAACATTTAATACTAAATCTCATAAATATGAAATCTCCTGTACCGCAAGTAATAAATCTCATTCTATTATGGTAATAAACAATAGTAATTCGTAGTGATAACTTTGGAATCTTGGTTGATAATAAATAATATCATTAAGAGTAAGTTTCCATAGATGTAAATGTATGACGCAGAAGAATATGGCAGTGAAGGTGAATGGCAGGGAAATAATAATTATGAGCTGGAATTTCGTGGACTCCATAATTAACTTAGTGGACATATCTCTTATTTACTAATAAAGCTCACTATATTTACTAAAACAAAGCAAGATTTCTGTAAGGGAAGGCCCAACGTAGAAACGAAGTCAGGCCCAATGTCTTAAGTTAAGAAAAAATTAACTTATGAGAAGATCCGACCCAGTCGAGATCCGCGTGTAAATCCGAGGAAATGTAAATAACTGAATTAATTAATTCAAAATAAATTCCAAAAATCTGTGGAGCTGTAACATCAGCCAAAATCTTCTTTAATATATTGTAGGATGTCTAGTAAATTAAACTTTATTTCATAAATATCATAAGAAACATTATGGTTAGGTGATGACACATCAATATGGCATTTTTGTTAATAATACATGAAGTAAAAGTTAATTTTAAAATGTTTTATCTTTTAATATATTAGAGATGTTTATATTATTTCATATTTCTTAGATGGATAATTACCAATTAATAGATTTACTTTTATGTACATTAGTGGTCTAATTAAATGGTAACCGCTGAATGTTGCTGAATGCAGAATCTAGCGGATTTAAAAAAAGATTTGTTGCGGAATCTGGCTGATTAATTAGAGATATAAATGGTAACAGCTGAATGTTACTGAATGCAGAATAAATATTAACAAATTATTTATGTAAACAAAATATTTACTCAGCTGAATTAATAAAATCAATAAAAACATATATTTGTGAACCCATAACTAAATAATAGTTAAATAAAATAAACTGTTTAAAATATATATAATTTAGGAATTTGGATTTAAATTTAAATATATACTTTAAAAAATACAATAATTTTAGTATTACCAGTTCATTAATGAAAATAATCTCATATTTATAGTTTAATTTACTTATGTATTATATGCATATAAGCACAATCTGTTGATTTCTCTTGTTTTTGCATAAAATTTATGTGCTATAATTATTTAAAAATATATATTAGCTTCTATTATAATTGAGTTCACTTCAGACTAAAATAAATATTATGTAATGCTTCACCTCATATCAGGATATTATATTCTAAACATTATTATTACTTCGATCCACACCTGTAAATTTATTTTTTTGATCCAAAATTTAATTATTAAGATTCCGTTCCGAACTATCTAAAAACCCGAATATTATTCCGTTCCAAATTTTTTAAAATGTTCAATATTAGCTTGTTTTATAAATATATAACTAAATCATTTACTTAATTATAATTTTTTTTAACAATTGTATTAAAAATTACATACAATGATTATTATATTAAAAAATCATCATGTTTTTATTTTTTAGTGATAAATTCTTCAATTCCTCATTCTTCAATTCTTCACAATTCCTCACATTCAACTGGTAACATTTTAAAACAATTCAGCAGCATTCATCAATTCTGCATCATTCCTCATTTACCATTTAAGGCCTAGGAATGTTTAAATAAAAAATACAAGATCTTAATGGTTAATGAAATTCAACTTTGGTATTCCCTGAATGTCTTCCCGCTTCTCTTATTACTTTATTAGAGAAAATAAAATGGTGAAAAGGCTATACTAACTAGTTTCCACGCACGCGCATAAAATGAACGCAACAACCACTTCTTCTGATACAAACTCTAAAGTCTAAACCTTGGAATTTGTTTCTCTCTCGGCCGATACAATGGACAAAGAGATTTAACGTTCCCGCTCCTTTAAAACAAGATAATAACAACTAACAATAATAAATTTAGCTGCAAAAATAAAATGTTCTTCATGATCTGACGCGCATAGAGTGTTTGTATGAACGCTCTAAACTTGTTGTGTAAGATTCAAGTCTAACAGTGTACAGAAAAGGAGAAAAGAAAGACCCATAACTCCATAAGATATGATGATTAATGCTGTACGTAGATAAACCAAGTAAGACAATAGTTCTTCTGTATGCTTCTTTCCTCTATTATACATAGAGCAAAAACATAAGAAATTTGAAGAGCTAAAAAATATATTGTTTTCAACTCTGATTCAAAAACCAAGAAATAAATAAATAGACCAAAGCAACATAACAAAAGCCGAGTTTGTGTAAGAACTAATTCTACAATAAAACCGCAAAGCATTCCCAAATTGAGAGATAAAACGTTTATGAGAAGAACATAAGAAATTGAGAGAGATAAATGTAAGCTTTTAAAGTTTCAGCATATCCAGGGTTTCAGATCAAACACTCAATAACCAGATGCTAGCTGCTTGACTTACTGAACAAGTCTGAACAGAACTTCAGTCAAATATAAGCTGACATGTAGGTGAGCGCCTAGGTGACGATGACAACTCCTTGATCATCTCTAGTTTCTCGTTGGGGTCAGTTGCTTTGGAGAAGATAGTTGCCTTCTTTAAACAATTTGCACTTCTCAAGATGAATGCTACTACTCCTTTCTCTTCTTCTGTTCCCATATATCGTACCCATTCGAGAGTTTTAAGACTCGATAACACACATTCAGGGACTGATCTCGGTTCATTCCAAGGCGGACTTTGCTGGTCATCCGGAATTGTATGGTGCTGATATAAATTAGCAGGATGGAAGTATAGTGTGCATTAGAGATCAAGGAAACTGGATAATTTGGGACGAAATATATAGGTGCCTCATACCTGAACGAGTTTGAGAGCTTGTAATGTAGGAGAATTTCTGAGAAGATACTTAAGTAGATTCAACCACTCATCCTCACATGTGCATAGCGTTAGATGTACAAGACGGTGGAAGACACTGCCAACAGGATCCACCTCCTGCATACAAGACGCAACAAGTAATTTAGCCCACTATTCGTGGCGAGCACGGTATAGAGATAAAAACAAGAGCCTGTAGATAACTAAGAAAAATATACCTTTAAACATAGAAAGAGACGCTTGACTGAAGTAATATAACCCAAAATCTTCCCGGGATGACTGTAACCGACTTCAACATGTGCCGTGACAATCTTGGGCATATCATTCTCAATGACACAAAAATCAGTGATATAATCACGAATGTGAAAGATCTCTAAAAGCGCAGCATCTATCACGAAACCACCGTCTTTAAATTCGTCTGAATTTTCCTTTAAATATAAACTCTTCAGAGAAGGCACTATAACGGTGAAAATGGTCACATTGTCATTGTCACATCGTTCCACATCCAGATCTTGAAGAACATGACAACTGGATAAAAGACTATTGACAAATGCATCACCAGGGTAGTGCACAGATAAAAGGCTCAATGTTTTGAGGGACGGGAAAGAAGGCAAGGAAGAAAAATCCACAAGAATCATACTCTTTAGTTTCAAGGTCACAAGCATTCTACAGCCTGCAGTGTACAAGCTCCTTGGAAGTGTGACTGGGGTTGTAGTGGAAGAGCAGTCGAGCTCGATAATCAGGTCACGCACACAGCGTTTAACCGCAATAGCAATCCATATACCAATATCAGCAGCACTATACTTTTGAATAAGTTTGAGATGCAAAGCTTCTATTGGTGCCTCGTGCAGAATCAAAGACCTTTCCACAAATCGAGAAAAATTTCGATACTTGATGTTTTGATAGCTATCGTCGTAAACAAGTTTTGGCAATAACTTCCAAAGAAGCTGCCATCGTTTTGACAAAAACATTGTGGCCACAACATCTTTAGCAGTGGGCAGTAGTGTCAGTATTCTCAAGAGTAGGGCTTCTGGCAGCTGACTTATCCTATCCATTTTATCCCAAAATCTCAGCTTCAGCATATTTCAGTTTCAAGCCTTGAAGAAGCACACGAAACCAGACACCAAAGCCTGTAAACATCAAAAGGACAAACAAGTGATTGTGAAATTCTAAGTGTTTTTTTTTGTTTCTTCAGTTACAAGCAACCATATAAGGTCAAAGCAAACCTAAATAGAAAAGGAAGCAAACGAAATCCAGTTTCACCGAGCCTTCAAAATTAAGCAGGAAAGATTCTTCATGAACTAACCCCTACTTTTAGGAATGATAATCAGAAGAAATTCATAGAATAGTCAATTACCTGCAAACCCCCTCCGGCAATTATCTCGCTCAACGGAGAAGAGACACCAATTTTCCTTTTAAATAGGAACCTAATTGATTTGAACAGTGCAACTTCCAAAATTTGATCAATCGATTCAGAGACGGAGAGACTCTTCAAATTTACTGCAATATATATGTATATATTTCCTATTTCTTAGATGGATAATTACCAATTCATAGATTTCCTTTTCCATGTGCTTTAGCAATTCATAAAATTGCAATATGGTCAATGATATAGAAGTGGAATAATTTCGCAAAAAAAACACTACAAGAAAACAGACCTTTGCCATCGACACGAATCGTTGTAAAAT
>OVBJ01001534.1:0-19144 GCA_900406535.1 Noccaea bulbosa | reverse complement strand
ACAAATTAAAGAGGTAACGGAATATTTATCTACACGGGTCTTCTCTTTACTCGTATATAATGTTAGATTCTTTTATGGTTGATTTTCCATGAATAAATTATAAATTAAAAACCATGTGTAAAATTCTTCATATGTATTGAGGATAAGAGCAAAACCGGTTTACAATCATTCTTCATAAGTATGTTCTCGACATCATCACAGAAGTTGGTTTACTTGGAGCCAAACCGGTTTCACATCCAATAGAGCAAAATCATCGTTTAGCATTGGCCGAAGGTGATCCTCTTCCCGACCCTACTCCTTATCGTCGTCTGGTGGGAAAACTTATCTACCTTCGTGTGACACGTCCAGATCTCGCCTATGCCATTCATATTCTTTCACAGTTTATGCATACTCCAAAAACAGGCTCATTGGGATGCTGCTTTACGTGTTGTTCGTTATTTGAAGGGAAATCCAGGGCAAGGTATTTTGCTGAGAGCTAATTCTGATTTAAAACTCACAGTTTGGTGTGACTCTGATTATGCTGGCTGTCCTACGTCTCGTAAGTCTCTTACGGGTTGGTTCATTCAGTTGGGTGGATCTCCGATCTCTTGGGTCACGCATAAACAACGTGTGGTCTCACGATCTTCTACTGAGGCGGAATATAGGGCCATGGCCGATACTGTGAGTGAAGTTCTCTGGATTCGCGAGTTGCTAGTTTTCTTAGGTGTTAATTGCTCGGCTCCTGCTATTCTCCATTGTGACAACAAATCAGCTCTCTACCTCAGTGCTAACCCGGTGTTCCATGAACGAACGAAGCATATTGAGACGGATTGTCATTTCATACGTGATGAGATTGTTCGGGGAGTCATCAAGATTACTCATGTCTCCACGACAGATCAGCTTGCGGATATCTTCACGAAGGCTCTTGGGCGTAAAGAGTTTGATGCTTTCTTGCGCAAGTTGGGTATTTGTGACCTCCATACTCCAACTTGAGGGGGGGGGGGTATTGAGGATAAGAGTACCTAGGATGTAATTATCTTACTCTTATGCCTTGTTTAGTAAATACTCTATTGTTAGGTCTAACTTCTATTGTTAGGTATAAGTCTATTGTAATTAGGTCTATCGATATGTATATAAGGCAAAGCCTTAACACTCAATAAGACAAGGAAAACCTTTTACACCATCTAGGTTTCTTGACAATATGTTTTAGATTATAGTTGTTTGAACTCATTTATATAAATCCTAGCTTATAATATATAGATCCATAAGAAAGTTCATATATGTTGTTCTCTAAGAACAAGGAACTAAAGTTTACTCGTAATTAGTTTCCTAAGCTACTAATTTACAGTTTAAACAGTGCTTATAATCTCAAATGTCAGATGCTTTGAATGGTATGGTGACGGACATGCAAGTTGATATTGTCGTAACCGTATATGTGTGTGCGATAAAGATACATTTTAATGGAAGCTATAAGCCGATAATATATAGGTTTCTAGCAGCTTAAGGGTTGGTGAGCCAAAAACTCTAATATCAAATAAAATACCAATACCTAATAGTATGATAGACTCATTTCCTAGACTTCTCATTATGTAAATGCTTTTTCTTTTGAATGCCAGTGTATCATTCTGCTATACAACTATAAAGGTTCAATTTCAAAACAAGTTAAATACATCAAATTTAACACGTTTGAAACGGAATATTTAATTTACTATAGAATGTTTAAAATTTTAAAATAGCTCCACATACCTAGTATTCTGTAGAAGTTTTTATAAATCAATCAAATCTGATATCGTGAAATTGTAAGGTTTTCGTTTGTTTCTAGAAGTCTTTAAAGAAAAAGATAAATTATGTCACATACAAATATATTTAACGTTGGTAAAAAGGTTCAAAAGAAAAAAATCGTGTATTATTTCTGAAAATGTGTTAGTTGGGCATGTGGGATGGCCAACCAAAATTCAACTTAAAATACGGCATTAATTGGGTTGTAAGGTGGAGATTTTTAATTTGTTTCTTTCTTTTTTTCAATCCATGTGTATTTTCTTTTGTTTTCACATCATCTACACGACTACACTACACACGATATATTTTTTGTTTTGGTATGAATGTTAAGATTTATACCATTTTCTGAAGGATGCATTTATACAACAACGACTACACACGATATATAATATCACCTTGTGTGTTTTTATGTTGATTTAACATTATTCACTAATCAAAAGCCAATATAATTACACCGTAATCACACTCATACGATAACTTTTGTTGAGTTTGTATAAAAAAACTAAAAAGTAAAAACTAATCAGATATCATCCATGATAACTGTTGCCTGTTGGTTTTAAAAAAACAAGGTACGTGTATAACAGTAACCATGCACGTATATACAAATATTCATTTATGTACCAACAGATTTACGAAGATTATATTAGGCGGACAGTGACTCAATATATCAAATCAGTTGAAGATATAAATATGATTCTGTTCGAATACTATAAAATTTGAAAGTTTGGAGAATAGAGCAAACATAATATTTTCAAACGAAAAAAATATGTATTAGGTAGACAAAATACTTTTTATGAGTTGCGTACGCGCTCTTTGTAGACTGTCGAATCTTCATCTCCGCGTGATCCCATTCCCACAACCTACGGCTGCAATAATTGCCATGAAGAGTCTTTTCTCTAACGTCTACACAGTAAACACCGGCGGCATAACCTCTCTAGCTAATAGTAAAAACATATTTATCTGAAAAAGAACATATTATAAGTTTATATACAACAGGGAATTATGTGTGATTTGCATGATTGATCAAAAAGAAAAACATTTCAAATCTGAGGAAAAAAACATCTGAGTTATGGTCTAAGTTAATGAAGATGATTATTTTGTTTAAAACAGTCTTCATCTATGCTAAGTTAATTTTGTCTAATTAGTAATACAATATTGTCTAATATGAGACGAATATATAAAAAAACTTCTAAATCTTTGGGTGCTTAGTGAAAGCTTAGAGGTCACAGGATCGAGTGCCGCTCGGACGCCGCTCGGACGGAACCAATATTACATGCTGTGGTTCCGGGCCTAGAAAAAAAAAATTGATTACGAGGGAAATCGTTGACCAAAATCTCTTCTTAGAGCTTACGGTAACAATAAAGGTGACGTGGCAAGGGCGATTTTGTAGGCGATTCTAGGGTTTCACTCGGGTCCTCCACGCAAGGAGATCGGTGGTCATGGCCGCCGCCTCCCCAGCTGTGACGGAGCCGGTAATGGAAGTTACTATATCGGAAAAGGTAGAGAGTTCACAGACCACCTCTACGGCAGAGTCGGCAAAACCATCATGGGCCTCGGTGGTTCAAAGCAAGTCTTCTCTTTCAAAACACAATATGACAATCAACGATATTGAAGGGACCTTAACGGTGGAGGTTCCAGATGATATCATCGAAAGCTTGGTACCGCTCTGGGAAGATTTTCTCATCAGTAAATTTCTCGACACGGCTCCACATGTGGCTAAGGTTCATGTGATAGTCAATAAGATATGGACGTTAGGGGATAAATCGGTTCGTATCAATGCTTATCCGGTGAATGCAACTACTGTGAAATTCCGAATCAAGGACAAAGCAACACGAAATCGGATCCTTCGGAGAGGGTTGTGGAATATTGCTGACATTCCGATGATTGTTTCAAAATGGACTCCAATCGTAGAAGAAGCTCAGCCGGAGATGGAATCCATACCTATGTGGGTTATTCTTAAAAATGTTCCTCCCAAGATGTTTTCTGAGCCGGGTCTCCGTTATATAGCCAGTGCAGTGGGTGATCCAAAGAGGTTACACCCTGATACTGTACAATGCAAAAGTTTTGAAGAAGCCAAGGTCTTTGTTGAAGCTGATCTTACCAAAGAGTTACCAAACTCTTTCCGTTTCAAATCAAAACTTGGAGTCGATGCGGTGGTTGACTTCAAATACCCATGGCTTCCCCCCAAATGCCTGGCATGTAACAAATGGGGCCCCCTCAAAGATGTCTGTTTGGTGAAGAAAACACATGGAGACGAGACAATTGTGGATTCTAGTGCAGCGGAAGGAAATATTGTCCTAGACAAACCGGTTCAGCCTGTAAATCAACCTATTACAATGAACACGGAGGCAGTGGAGACTCCGGTGGATACTGTTGAAGAGCAAGAAGTTTTAGAAAAAGAAAATATTATGGAAGCAGACACTTGGAAATTTCCGAAGGAGTCAGTTTCACCAGGGAAAAGTGGAGGACAAATTGGGAACAACGTCAAAGCTAGAAGTAACGATATTGTGGTCTCCTCTTCATGTTTTCTTCTCTTAGCAGCTGGTGAAGCTGGAGGGGAAGAGGAAAATGAGGAGAAGAATGACGAGTTGGAAGAAGGGGAAATAACGGTAAAGAATCAAACTGTACGAAAGGAATCAGAGAAAACAGAGGAATATGGGACATGTCCATCTCTTCCTCGACAATCAAAAACTTCACATAAATATTTGGCAGAATCTGGAGCTCCAAGCATCAAGGCAAAACCGTCTGGTGCAATGGGAAAGAAGGTTCCGCTAAAAAAACATTAATTTATGTCGGGTTTCTTCTGGAATGTGCGCGGTCTAAACAAATCTTCAAAACATTCCGTTATAAGCAGTTGGGTACACAATAATTTATAGCAGTTTGGTTGCTTGTTGGAGACGAGAGTTAAGGAAAGCAAAGCAAATCAAATTTTTTTTCGGAAATATTTCAAGGATGGTCCTTTTTATCAAACTATGAATATCATCGATTAGGTCGCATTTGGGTAATATGGAAAGAAAATGTGCGATTGACACCGATGTTTAAAAGTGATCAAATGATCACTTGTTCTGTTCTGCTGGAGGGAAGGGAGGAAGAGTTCTTATGCTCCTTCATCTATGCATCTAATTTCGCTGAGGAACGAAAACAACTTTGGGAAGACTTGGGGGCTCATCATGACTCACCAATCTTCAATAACAAACCTTGGTTACTCTGTGGCGACTTTAATGAAATCTTAGTGGGGCATGAGCATTCAAATCTAAGAGCATCCTCTGCAGGTATGAGAGATTTTCAGGAGTTGGTCAGGTACTGTTCACTGTCGGATATGGGGTATCATGGACCACTGTTTACTTGGTGTAATAAAAGAGTTGAAGGACTGGTCTGTAAGAAACTTGATCCAGCTCTGATAAACGATCAATGGATGACATCTTTTCCGAGTTCTTATTGTGTGTTCGAAGGCGGAGGTTGTTCGGACCATACCCGTGGTCGTTTCTCCCTGGAAGCAACTGCAGTGGGAGGCCGAAGAAGGCCTTTTAAGTTTGCTAACGTGCTTGCCACTCTGCCTCAGTTCAGGCCGTTAGTGGAGAACTATTGGACTGCAACAGAGCCGCTATTTGTTTAAACATCTACCTTATTTCGTCTTTCAAAGAAATTAAAGAATCTGAAACCTCTTTTGCGCTCTTTGGGCAAAGAAAAACTGGGAAACATCAGAAGACGAACGATGGAAGCTCATGAGGAGCTTTGTACGAAGCAATTGGCTACTCTGCACAATCCATCGCCGAGAGCTTTAGAGGAAGAAGCTGCAGCTTACGGAGATGGGAACAGTTAGCTGATCTAGACGAAGGTTTTTTAAAACAAAAATCGAAACTTCATTGGTTGAAAGTGGGAGACAGAAATAATGCATACTTTCATCGATCAACCCAAATCAGGAAGATGAGAAATTCTATACGGGAAATTGTGGATAATAACAGAGACACTTTGAAAACGGGAGAAGAAATTAAAGGAGAAGCAGAACGATTCTTTAAAGATTTTTTTACTCATATCCCAGTGGATTTTCAGGGCATGACAGTGGAGGAGCTGCAGGAAATAATGGAGTACCGCTGTACAGAAGTTGATCAGGACATACTTGTAAAAGAAGTATCAGAGGAGGAGATTACTAAAGTTTTATTCTCAATGCCAAGCAATAAAGCTCCAGGGCTTGATCGTTATACTAGTGAGTTTTTCAAAGCTGTGTGGTCATTCGTGAGAATGGATTTCATTGCAGCAATCAAATCTTTTTTTGACAAAGGTTTTCTCCCCAAAGGTTTAAACTCTACCATCCTCTCTCTGATTCCGAAAAAAAGGAAGCCCGAGTGATGAAAGACTATCGTCCTATATCTTGCTGCAATGTGATATATAAAGTTATATCTAAGATATTAGTAAAATCGTCTGAAGGTCCTTCTACCACGGTATATTGCTCAGAACCAATCCGCTTTTGTTCAAGAAAGACTCCTCATGGAAAACGTTGTACTTGCGACAGAGATTGTTAAAGACTATCACAAGGAAACAATCTCATCTCGCTGTGCTATGAAGATCAACATATCTAAAGCTTTTGATTCTGTGCAGTGGCCTTTTCTCCTTAATACTCTAAAAGCTGCAGGCCTCCCTGATAAATTCATCCACTGGATCCATCTTTGCATCTCCACAGCTTCATTCTCTGTGCAGGTTAATGGAGAATTGGCGGGATACTTTCAGAGCACACGAGGGCTCAGTCAAGGCTGCTCATTATCTCCTTATCTTTTTGTCATCTGCATGAATGTCCTCTCCAAGATGATAGACAAGGCGGCAATAGAGAGAAAAATCGGATACCATCCGAAATGTCGACAAATCCAGCTAACTCATTTATGCTTTGCAGATGACCTAATGATCTTTGTGGATGGGACAAAGAGATCTATTGAAGGGGTAATCAGTCTCTTTGACGAGTTTGCCATCAAGTCGGGAATAAAGATCAGTCTAGAAAAGTCTACGTTGTATCTTGCAGGCATCACAGGCCAAAAAAGAACGGATATCACCACAAGTTTCCCATTCTCGACGGGTGAGCTCCTTGTTCGTTACCTTGGCCTTCCTCTAAAAACGAAACAGATGTCCAGTGATGATTACGCGCCACTCCTGGACCAAATCAAGTCAAAAGTCAGCTCCTGGACAGCCCGTCCACTGTCTTATGCAGGGCGCTTACAACTGTTGAGCTCGGTCATTGCAAGCATCACAAATTTCTGGATCTCTGCTTTCAGGCTACCTAAAGGTTGCATAGACGAAATTGTGAAGCTCTCCTCTGCTTTCTTGTGGTCAGGTCCAGATCTTAACCCAAACAAAGCAAAGGTATCGTGGTTCGACGTGTGCCAACCAAAACAGGAAGGAGGCTTGGAACTAAGATCTATAAACAACATGAATAAGGTCAGCTGCTTGAAGTTGATATGGAGAATTGTCTCTTCTAAAACGTCTCTTTGGGTTCAATGGATACAACAGTCGCTTATCCGACGGGGCTCCTTCTGGTCGGTAAAAGAGAAAACGAGTGGAGGCTCTTTGATGTGGAGAAAATTTCTGAAATATAGAGGCCTTGCAAAAACTTTTCACAGAGTTGAGGTACACAATGGCGAAGCTACGTCCTTTTGGTTTGATTGGTGGAATCCAATTGGACGTCTTGCTGAAATCACAGGGCCACGAGGCTATATAGATTTGGGCATACCTCATGATGCAACTGTGGGATCTGTTTTGGTGAACCGGAGGAGAAGAAGGCATCGAACTGACATTCTGAATAAAATAGAGGAAGCTATTCAGCGAATCCAGAGCGCAGAGCAACAGGGTCATGACGTCTCACTTTGGCGGTTCACTGCAGACAGTTTCAAAGGAAAATTCACATCCAAAGGGACATGGAATCAGATCAGAGCAGCACAGCCAGTGAGAGAATGGTACAAGGGAATCTGGTTCAAACACTCAACTCCCAAATACTCATTCATCACTTGGCTAAGCGTCCGGGACCGTCTCGCAACAGGAGATCGTATACGCAACGGGGACCTGAAGCAGAGAACAGACTGTATCTTATGCGGAGCCTTGGAGGAATCAAGAGATCACTTATTTTTCTCTTGCCACTACTCTGAGATAATCTGGAGAGACCTCACGTGCAACCTCCTTGCAACTGACTACTCTGCAGATTGGAATCAGCTTATCCACCTCCTTCATCACCCTAATTGAGACCGTATCAAAAATTTTCTACCTCGATACGTTTTTCAAGCAGCCGTGTACCACATTTGGAGAGAGAGCGAAATGGACGTCAACAGGGTGATTCTCCATCTCCGGCATCACGTCTCATCAAGCTCATCGACAAAAATGTGAGGAATCGGCTAAGCTCAATCCGCTCCTTAGGAGACCAGGCCTATGAAGACGGTATGCAACGGTGGTTTGCCACACGCCCACCGTGAAAACTGAAGCTATAGTTAGTAGCTAGCTTATAGTCTGATACATCTCGGTTTTTCCTTTCAAACTAAAGTTCAAAAACAAACTCTCTGCATAAAGTTTTTTTTGGTTGAATAAATTTAACATATTCATTCAAAAAAAAAAAAGTATTAAGAAGTATAATGACCTCGATCCTCGCGGTTTAACAGCAAGTTAATCCAATATAAGTATTTGTTGTCCAAAAAAGAAAAGTATAACAATATAACGACAATGATACTCTTATTCTTATATATGAACTCATATGTATTATATTACTATTTTCTTAGCTTAAGTGCTATAAAAATGAAAAAGCAAGTGTGAACTCATGCAACTCTTCAGTATGTAGAACCACACAATTATATATGTAAACAAATAATGAAACTTTTCATAGAGATTGCAAGAATTTTTTTTCTTCGCAATATAAGCAAGAATCATACTTACATTACATGTTTGGTTTTATCAAACCAAAAACAAATAGTTACTTTTTCCTTTCCTTACAACAGTACAGTTACTAAGATCACAGTATCACACCATCCATCGTCCACGTCAAACCAGCGATCAATTTAACTTCACCATAGTTATTACCATCATTAGTCCCAAAAAAAGAAAACTATGTCTATATTGGGTATGTGAAAGAAGAGAAAACTGAAAATGCAAGAGCTACTAATACATGAACTAGTACACAATTTAGGTTGTTTTCTTTTAAAAAGTCATTTTTATTACGTTTTCCTTAGTTCAGGATTTGGCTATTTACCTCAACAGCGCCAAATAATATTGGTGAAAGCAGCTTGGCTATTTTCTCGGTAAATCGCTGATACTGTTTTGTAACTTCTCTATATCACAAGATTACAAGGAATGATCCTCAAGAGCATATCCAAGATGATGAATCTCTCTATTCTTAGATCGCTTACAATCTCTCTCGATGAACACGATATATGTGTCTCGATATTATCCCAAAACTAGATCCCCTTTTACTCACATGAGAAGAGTAAACCGATACAAGCTACTTAAACCAGGTCCAACCAATAACCAGTAGCTTCCAATCTAATTAGTGTACCAGCTAGACTAAATCAACTCCGGTTCTATTCTAACTATATGAGCGTTGAATGTCACATACTGGATCAACAAAAAGGAAAGATTAATGATACTCGAATTAGGAAATTACTTATATCGTTTTGAAGAAAACAGGTTCCATAAGAAAATCAAAGATTGTTCACCAAAAATAACATAATTGAAGTTTGGAGTGTTTGCAGCCCGTAGCTAACTCATTTTCTCTCTATTTCATCTTCAAACTTTCAAATCTAAGATGTACTTGATGTAACAAACGATCTTTTTGGGTTCGAATAAATTTTACATTCAATTCAAAAAAAAAAAAAAAGAAGTTTGGAGTGTTTTGGCATTCTTCTTGTTAAGCTCATCTTTGAGATGTGACACTGTCTGCTCCAAGGATGAAATTTGAGCAGCAGACTTCGTTTGCTCCGTGTTCAGTTCAATTTTGAGATTACCGATGTGTTCTTTGAATCGAGAACCATCATGATCAGCATTTTCTTTCTTCCTTCCCAAGGTAACCTCATTAAGCATTATCCTGAAGACTTCAACCAGTCTATCTTGAAGCCTGATTCTATTAGGTTGATTAAATTACTCTCAGTGTTGTTTAATTAGCTCAGCCTCGGCGAAGCTACGTAGAGGCTTGTTCAATGTCCCAATAAGACCGAGTAAGATATTCATGTATGTTGTCTTAACCCATTGGCTCTTTGGTCTGAAAGTCACATTGCAAAGTCAAGGTGTTCCACGAAAATTCAACTCACTAAAGCACCTATCAAAATAATATATTATTCACACATAAGAAAAGAGGAAAAAGGTTTCGGACTTTGTTAAGATGAGAATCTGAATCCGAAGCTTATGTAAGTGTACTAATCAGTGTTTGGTAACTTATGATGAAGCTTTGAAACTTACGTCAAAATTTGGTTTTTAGGAAAGGCATGGAAGCTACAGAATGACGGTGAGGCTGCTTCTCTAGTAGATCCAATCGTCTTTGTCTTTGATGACGAGTGTTTTGAGAAATAATGAAACGTGTTTAGATAGGTTTGTTATGTGTTTCAAACGTGATATACTCATATACATACGATCGAACACAAACATAAAAATATAGTACTGGTACATAGTTTAGCCAAAGCAGCCTGCGTTCATATACAGAAGAGGAGTTTTGACCGAATGATGTGAGCCTTATGTAGAAGGATCTAGAAGATCTATAGTATTAATGTTGATATTGTGAATATATAATTATAAATGATAATGAAATTCTATCAACTAGATGATTATATCAAATGCAGAAAATAAAAGAAAGAGGAAGATTAAAGGGTGATATTAATCTATATACCTGGATAAGACGTAAACGANTTTTTAAAAAAAAAAAAAAAAAAAAAAAAACTAGATGATTAGGTTAGATGAGTCTTCTATATATAAGTGTAGGTATTGTAACCATTGTGATTATAAGAGCAATAACGTATTCTTCCAGTTTTAAATCTCTCATCATGTTATCACCTTACAGCTCAAACGGGACGGTAAGCTCATCAATCAAGGGTGGATCGTTACAAAACAGAGTAAAAAGGAGAAATGATTTGATTCTTTTTGGAGCCAATTAAAATGTGGATTGATTCCTGAACCGGGTTTTGGTTTTTACTAGTTAAATGGAATTCGGTTAGCGGCAGTAATCATTGGATTGATTTCATAGTGAACGAAACTCAATTGACTTTAGGTTTCTTAAGTTGATTTTCGTATGGTTTAAGATTCCTAAACCGAGTCCAACTTCTTTTTATTTAAACTAGAATTTGAACCCGCGCGATTTCGCGCGGTAACTCATTTTATTTTAATATATTTTCTAAAATTTATTTGCAATATATAAAATTTAACTTAACATAATTAAAAAATTTAACAATACTATAATAATCCTAAATAGTAATTGTTGCTTTGAAAGATGTAGTTAAAGTGTCATGTATATGAAGTTGTTATTTTAATCTTGATATATAATTTATAAGTATTTGTTGACATTTTGTATGTTCGAAGGGAAAACCTTAGAGTTTTCTTTTCCATAAGTTATAAAGAATTTAGCAAAATATCATAAGTACCAAATATTGTGTGAATGTAAACAAATCCACATAAGAAAAACTTATCTAGTTCTGTGATTAATCAAATGTTTATATACCAAATTTTGACTTCGATTATAAAAGATGTAAATTATTATATACTTAACGGTGAAAGACTCTACTAATTTTTCATATTCCACTATCATTTTCTTTGTTCCCATATCAATTGCATGATAGGTAATTTCCCTAACAGCTATAAGCCTATAACCCTTTCCCTATTAGAAGAGCACATACAAAATGTATTTTTTTTCTTCTGTTTCTTGGTCTCATCTTATTTTGATATAAAAAATCCCAATTAAACTCCTTAAATAATATTTTCTCAAAGCTGCATGGGATCTACAAATTCTTTCACCCTCATATGTATATTCTTAATTTAACAAAACTCCTTTTCTTCGTCAATGTTAATAATTTTTTAAAAATAATTTATTTAAGTATGTTTATTTAATTGTGATTTGGTCTAACTTTCCCGTTCTCGTACCAGTTATTTCATCTCCCGTTATCATAAGGGAATACTTTGGATAGTACATCCTTTTCCAAATTTCTCATTTCATCCCGTTTCCCAAATCCTGAAATGCTGATGTATAATTTAGGTAATCGTTTTGATGTATTGAAATTTTCCCTATTGCACTCTTTCTTTTTCTCTACTTCTTGTTTTGAATTTCTATTTTGTCAATTCCCTCACCTATTTATATAGAAAACTACTCCCTCTGTTTCATAACAAATGTCATTTTAGAAGATTATTTTCGTTACAAAATAAGTGTCATTTTCTGATTTCAATGCATTTTTTCTCACTAATTTCTCTGTTTTACCCCTAATTAAATAAGAAAAATATTTAATACTATGAAATTTTAATAGTTAAACAAGGCTAATATTGAACATTACACTATTTTTTTTTTAATTTGTGTGAAAATTGTCAAAGTGACACTTATTATGAAACGGAGAGAGTAAAAGTTACAATGGTTTTAAAAGTTGTAATTGCAACGATTCACTTATATCTCGAGTTTTAGAGATATTTAGAAAAAAACACATAAGAATTTAGAACTCTAGTCTTTTTTTTTTTTTTTTTGGTAATCAACTCTAGTCTTGATAACATTTGCGCCTTTAAAAATCCTATATACTTATAATTTGTTTTGCTTTTAGACTTCTTGTTAATTAACGGATGCATTGTAAACAAACTTTAAATATTTATAGACTTTAAAAGAAAATTAAAGTTTAAAAATCCAAATATTTTCCAATTATACTTTATTAATTTAAAACTCTTCAAAGTCCTAAAATCACTCCTTAAAACATTAACAACTTTTTTTTCATGGTTTCCCAGTTTTTTAGAAACCCATCTAAATCTGACGAAAGGATTTTGAAAGTAACTCTCAAATTTTAATTTCCTCCAACTTGATTCACAAGCCATTAGATATGAGAGCTTACTTGAATCAGTTACTGAAACATTTATTTGTGCATTAGACATAGCGAAAAGAGAGTAAAAAGATGTAAGAAAGGGATTTTACAAAAATAAATAAATAAAAAACAATGAGAAAAGTAGGGAGAGAAAGTAAGAAAAGTATTATGACAGGATGAAAGAAAATAGTAACTCGGCAATCGAATGATCTTAGACAACATATATATAAAGTTAGAAAGATATCACTAAAAGGTGCAACTTTTCAACAATTTAACAGTTATAAACGAAACAATACGACTCAAAAAGACACAGCTCTTTATATGACGGTTATAAAAAAAACGGTTAAAAACGAAAAGGTACGAACATGCAAAAGGCATTTGTTGAGGCGATGGTGTTACCTGCCATCCATCGGGGTTGAGATTCATTAGAGTTGATGAAGTTCCAGTTTCGAGGTCTGTGTAGCCAACTGTTCCATCAGAGGCTGCTGAGTAAACCATGTCATCGTTTGTGGGACTACACCTGCAATAACGAACAAAAAAAGCAGAGAAATTTGATTCAACAAAAGATACAGTACAATGAGATTGAGAGGGAGATTTGTGTGAACTCACAGCATGTTATTAACTTGTACGAAATGTATGTTTCCGTAGACACTCTTCTCATACACTTTAGCAAAATCCCACACTCCAATTTGCCCTTTCTTTTAGAGTGTGAACCATACGACCAACAGAAACACACACAAAAAACAAAGAATGAGAAAATAAATGAAAAAATTGGTAACATATGATTGTTGTTGAGAAAAATAGATGAAGAACATTTGAAACATAAGAGTGTTTTTTAATTTCTAAAACCTTATCTCCAGAGAGAAGAATGTTGTTCCTTGTTGGATGGAACTCCAAACATGTAACACGTCTGCTGTGGTATCTAATGACTGCACAATGAACTTGATCCGGGATCACATATTTTGGTTTGATCTGTTTATAAAAAGAAAAGAGAAAAAACTCACCAGTCAATGAATCTCACTCATCATGGTATCAAAATAAAACGTCATGCAAGGAGTCTTACCGGTGGAATTCTCGGTTGGAGTTGGAGCTTGAACACAAAGTCTATAGGTTTCTTTGTATTCCTATGAGAAGTTGGGAGTGTTCCGTGGCCAGTAACCACTCTATGAGGACATGACATTGTTGTGTGGCCTTCAATTGGTACAGTAAAAAGTGAAAACATTTGAGTAAATTAACACTAATGTCTCATTCACCATCATCTAAATAACGGATTTGTTACCAGGCATTTTGCATAAGAAGCAAGGTTTCATAGGACAATCGATATACGTTGCTCCTTTAAATCCAGCTTCATGTCCAGGCTGTTTACAAACCTACAAATCCACCATGAAAAGAAGAGGGGTAACAATCAGAAGCAAGTCAGAAAAAAAAAAAAATTGTAAATGAGAAATCAAAATATCTTCAGAATAAATTTGCTATTATAACAATGCAAAAATGGGATTAGAGAAAAAAAAAAGGACACACCAATGAAAAGAAGAGGAGCAACAATGAGCAGTAAGACAGAAAAAAGAAAAAAAAAATTGTAAATGAGGAATCAAAATATTTTCAGAATATATATAGAAACGAAAAGACATCATTATAAAATGTTGTAACTGTTCAACAAATTAGCGGTTATAAGCGAAAAGATACGACTAAAAGGACACAACCCTTTATATGAGCGGTTATAGATAAGACGGTTAAAAACGAAAAGGTACGACAACAAAAGGCATTTGTTCAGTTTGCTATCTATCTATCTATCTATTATAATATTAGATGGTTACACTCTTTCTCACTTCATGAGAAGCTGCCATGTGTCACTCCAATTTAATTAGGTTTTTTTATGAAGCAAATATTTACTTAATATAAATTACACAATTAAACCATATTTAATTCATGCAAATGAGTACAGTAAAAAATAAAATTAACACCCATTCCTCTTTTTAATTGCATATGATTTTAATTGTTTTTTTACTGGACATCATTTACATCGTAAATTTTAATTTAGTATTTTAATATTGTTTTTCTTTAAGAGAAAGAAGAGCCAGATATATTACATATAAGATTTACATATGTTTGTATGAATTTTTGACCGATGTCCTCTTTTTAACATCCATTCTTTTTCGTATTAATTTTTCTGGTCAAACAAACATTTATTTTATATAAATTACACAATTAAACCACATTCAATTCAGAAAAAATAATAGGATATAAATATTTATTTTAGGTGGAATATAAAATTAAATCACTTTCAATTTATTTAAACCTATGTAAATCTTATATATAATATATAATATTTATGTATATTTTTCTAAGACAAAAATAATATAAAAATATTTGATACTTTACTATTTAAATGATGCTCAGCAATAACATTATGAAATTAATTAATTTATATATTTAAAATTTGAGTTTCACACAAAATATTAATAATTATTACTACCTCATTGTTATTTAATCAATTTGTAACAGTTAATTTAATTATAAGAAAACAAAAATGTAACAGAAAAAAAATTAAAACTACATAAAATTAATAAAATTTTATAATATAAAACATAATTTTCTCATAGAACTGCAAATATTTTTTTCATATAAATTACACAATTAAACAATATTTAATTCATACAAACATATGTAAATATTTCATGTAATATATATTAATCTGTTTCCTTAAAGAAAAACAAGATATAAATATTTGATATTTTACTTTTTCCTTTTTTTGGTCAACATTTGATATTTTACTATGCAAATGATGTCCAGCAAAAAAAATATGCAATTGGTTAAATCATACATATAAAACTTAAATTTCGTAACGAAATAATAATAATAACTCCATATATATCTTTAGAATACGTTCAATCATACTAAACAAAAAATTAAATTAAATTTTCATTTACCAGTTTGTAAAACTTAATTAAATTCTAAAATAAATAACCATAACAATGAGTTAATCAATTTTAAAACCAGCAAAACAAATAATTAAATGTTTACGAATTGTTGTATATTTTTCTATATATTTCAAATCCACGCAACGCGTGGGGCTTCTCCTAGTTATATATATATAGATTTGTGTGTGTATTGACTCCTAAACCGGGGATCGGAATTTACTAACTTGAATTGAATTTCGGTCTGCGGCAGTAATCTTACTCGGTTAAAAGATCATGGGGTAGGATTGCTTGGTTTCACGTGAACCAAACCTAATTGAATTTTGGTTTAAGTTGATTTGCTTAAACCGAGCTACACTGATCCTGAATCAGGGTTTGGGGTTGGACTGTGAGAGACGTCTTGGATTCGACTTTTTCTCCCCACCGCAAAAGGTTTCGCATTTGCTTAGAAATTTCAGTCCTCAATCTCGCGACTCTTCTCTTCATCAATCCTCGCTTAATCGCCGTGCTTTTCCTGTCTTCCCCGTCTCACTCACGTACGTTCCTGGTTTGTTCTACTCTCTGTTCACAGTGAAATCTCCCAATCGTGTTTCTTTTCGGCATGTCGTGCTTTGACGACTTCATCTGTAATAAGATTTGGATTTCGTTCGGTTCTATTTGTGATAACCGATTTCGTAATTGTTGTATCAATTTCTTCTCTTTTGATCTATATCCGATTGGGTTTTTTTTGTTGTTTTAATGTAAGTTAGGTCGATTCAGCTATTTTGTTATCGTGAATATTCATTTCACTTGTTTAAATGTGTAACAGCAGGCAGCTACAATGAGCTTTCCGGAACCTCCACTGTTCAAGGAGAAGAAGCAAGTTGGTCCTGTTAGCCGCATCGTAGATGAGCTTCGCAGCCACATAGCTTCATCTCACGTCGATGATTTGAACAATCTGCTTCCTGATCTCAGTGTACTGAAAAATCTTCGCGTCAGCTGCTTCGAGAAGAAAGTTGCTGCTACAGATCAATCGCACCGTCAGTGCCTCCTGGTCTACTACAAGTCACTTTGTTTGGTGGAGAATCGTTTTCCAGACTTCTGCAAGACGGTGGTCTTTAATTGGAAAGATGCTTTTAAGCCAGCGGTAGAAACCTGCCAAGGAAACATCCATATGGAAAAAGCGGCTGTGTTGTTTAATATCGGAGCTACAAGCCATGAAATGGGACTCAGGTGTGACCGCAACACCATTAGTGGTCGTCGTGATGCCTCCATGGAGTTTGTTGCTGCAGCAAGTGCCTTCTCCTACTTGAGGCAAAATGAGTCTTCGAAGGCCTCGGTGGAGGATTGCACGGTGGATGTGAGTAAGGAGTGCGCCGGGATGTTGGAAAGCCTTATGCTGGCTCAGGCGCAGGAATGCATCTGTCAGAACCTTCTCGACAACGCAGCTACAACTGATGTTGTTAAAGCAAAACTCTGCAGCCAGGTTCGTCAATCTTCTTCTCTCCTTTGTAGATTGTGGTTTGTGATCTGAGCTGAGACATTGGACCAAAAGAGCTTGTGTTGGAACTTGTTGTTTTCAGGTGTCTTTGTACTATGCTGATGTTCTCCATGCACTCAATGCTGCTCCTCTCGGTGACTACTTTGAGAAAAGCTGGAGATCATATGCAGAGTTCAAGGCAGCTCTCTTCTACGCTGAAGCTTGCCTTTGGCATGGGGTCGAAGACACTCTTTACAGACCAGCAAGGCTTATGGATGGAATGAGTCGTTTAACAAGTGCTGTTAAATCTGCAGAGAAGGATCATCCTTTTCTCCAAGAAGCCGCTAGCAGTTTAAGGGAAAGAATTACTGCCTTTCTAGCAAGTTATGACCTTACCTATGATAGGGACAAGAAGAAGTTCCCTGAGAGAACGCTGCCTGAGATTCCCTGTTTCTCTGTGATTGAGACTTTGAGAGAGCTATTGGAAGCCAGCAGGGAGAAGATGTTTGGGAAAGAGTTTCCAGACTACCATGCTTTGATTTTTGCCAAGTACACTGAGATGGTGGATGATGAAATCAGGAGATCTGCAAGTGGTGAAGAGGAAGATGTGGGAGAACAGCTTCAGCTGCTTGAAAGATTGGAGAAGATTAATGAGGACGAGGTTTTGACTGGAGATAATCAGGCAAAGAAGCGCAGGAGAACTGATATAGAGGCACAGAGAAAATCCATCATTGCCACAGCGTTTACAGCAGCAAATCCCACTCCACCCACTCCATCAGCATCTGTCACAGCATTAGGTGGTGGTTTCTCTGAAAAGCTGTCAAAGATGGAAGACGTTTTATCTGCTCAAATGGAGGTAGACAAGAATGATGGCGCTGGGTTTCTGGAGCAAGTGAAGAAGGTGAAGGAGGAATTCAGAAAGGTTAAGGAGGGGAAAGAAAATTCCTGCGAATCTGTATTGTCGGAACTGATTGCTCAGATGATTACTTTGAAGACAGAGCAAGAGATGAAGATTGGTACTTCTTTGAAGGTTTTCTATGAGGCAATGGTGAACTTAGACTCTAACATCAGTGGTGGTAGTGATCTGAGCAGCTTATTGTCCTCGGTAACTGAAGCAAGCCTGAAAGAAATTCAGAGTGAGATCTCCTCACTTGCTGCACTGAAGAAAGAAAGAAAATGCTACAGTCAAGAATCTGTCAAGACTATGACCTTCACTGCTCTACTTGATGAGCTGGTGTCGGCTTATCATGCCAAGGATTTCTACAGCTGTGAAGTCATGCTCCAGCGAGTGAAGGAAATGGCTGAAGTGGCCAAGTTATTACAAAATTTTTGACTTGTACCTCTTGCTCTTGGTTTTCGATCCTTTTCTTTTGGATGATTTGAAACAGTATGATGGATTTTATATATATATATATATATATCTGCACTGAACTCTGTGAAATTGGTCTTTCGGTGTTGTGCTAGAGACTATCATGATCATATAATATAATCGAAACTTTGACGGTTTATTTTTTTTCTCTGGATTTACCGGTTCAATTGCATACCTATTTCTCATGAAAAAATCGGACCGGAAAGGTCAACCAACTCGGATTCTAGGGTATATATTGATAAGTGATAACAAATATTGAGATTTGGCTTTCCTCCGGTTTAATTACATACCGAATTTACATGAAAAGCCACCGGAGTCTTAGTTTTTATCTCGTTGGTTCTCCGGGATCAATCAGGACCAGCATGAGAGAAAGAGAACAAGCTCTTGGATCAAGAGAAACAGCTTTACGAGGCTCTCGAATCCGGTCAGAAATCAATAAATTTGATACTTTTGAGTCCTTTCGCTCAAAAAAAATAAAAAATAAATTTGTTATAAGTACCAATGAGTGGGAGACAAGGAGAAATGTGATTACTGGCGGGTTCTAAAAGTGAGAAAAATTCGACACCGATTGTAACTGTGTGATGTAAATGATTGTGAAGATGTAATAGAATGAGTTGGTTTGTTTTGATAGTGGAAT
>OVBJ01001533.1:6898-27162 GCA_900406535.1 Noccaea bulbosa | reverse complement strand
ATTTTTTGGTTTTTTTTTTTTTTTTTTTTTTTTTGCTGTATACAACATTTTTTGTTTGTTTGTTTGTTTGTTTGTTTGTTTGACTTCAGGGGTTTGTAATGAATATGCAACCTTCAGAAGCAGAGGCTGGTTATGATCTAAGGTTGCCTCCAATGGCAGATCCAGATCTTATCCAGATCTTAAGGGTTGCCTTCTATTAGGAACATGACTTACACAGTAAATGAATGTTTTTGCTTAACCTCTCTGCTAAGTGCAGTTTCAACTGTTAATAGTATAGCTTAAGGTTATAATGCTAATTACGTTTTTTTTTTCTTGCACAAGATTATAGAGAAAGGAAAGTTGAGAGACCATTTAGGTAGAGTTATAATGACTTCAATAGATGATTCAAATCCATGGTGGTCTATCTTCAAGCAAGCTGTTGAAGCAACTGGAGGAAAACTCGCAAAGCCGGAGATTTTACTTTCGACTACTGATGCAAGATATATTCGCAGTTTGGGAATTCAGGTTTTGGGTTTCTCACCGATGATCAATACTCCTGTTTTAGTGCATGATCATAACGAGGTATTGTGTGCATGATGATATTTTTTTTTAATCTATTGCACATCTTTGTTTGAGTTATATGTTTTGGATCAATTCGTAATACTGATTTATAAACATTTGCTGTGGCTTTCAGTTTCTTAAAGATTCTGTGTTTATGAAAGGAATTGAAGTATATGAATCTGTTATCAGTGCTTTAAGCTCCTTTGAGGGAGAGTATGTGATCAAGTGATTTGAAACCAAGAAGCTCAAGGATGGTCAAGGGCCTCAAGGCGACCAAGAAGTGTTGTTGTTTTTTTTTTCGTTTAAAAGGTTAAATAAGTGTTGTCTTTGATCTGAAAGTTATGCTGACTGACATTCACTATGTCTTGAGTCCTTTACTGTCTAATAATAATCCTTTGGGCCAAATCCAGTTAGTTTTTTTTTTGATGATTACTCAGATGTTTTCGTAGGCTTTGGGTCCAACTTTTATCATGATATTTGTTCAGGACTAAATTGATATTTGTATAAAAATTTCTATTAGAATTAGAAGCACATAAACTTTAGACCAATTACCACGACAGCTTGGATAGACATTTTGCCTTATTTACAATCAATTTGACATTTTTTTTGGTTTTAATTATTATCTTAAAAAAAAAAAAAACAGTAAAACAAATAGTGAAGAAGTTGTCTGAGCCCGGGTTCGAACCGGGGACCTCTAGTGTGTGAGACTAGCGTGATAACCGACTACACCACCCAGACTTGTGTAAACATATATGCTGCAGTTACTTAAGTTAAGGTTTATTATTACGTTGACATCAAAACTAACCCGCATTGTGAAAACTAAATTTATTCTCTCTTCGTGCATAGATATGAATGTTAACTTATTGAGTCGTGATCCAATATAAACGTTTCGAGTTTCTTAACCAAATTGAGGATGTACGTGTTGTAAAGTTTTTCATTTTACCACATAAGATGGGTGTCACATTTCTCCATCTTCTCAATCATGTCCAGCACGCCATCTTATTGATGATGCACCCTTGTCGTATTGATTCACTAGTTATTCTTCAATCTGTTAATATAAGATGAAACTATATCATATTTATGTCCATCCCTTAGCAGGACTATATCTTGGTTTTCCACAGAACTTGCAATATTAGTTTTTTTTTTTTTTTTTTTCCAAAACACCATACAGTTTTCTAACGCTCTCTTAGAATTGTATTGCTTATCAATATTTACTTGTTATCATCTTTTTTTTTTGAACAACATTTCAATTAAAATAAAATCAGACGGGGACTACAAAGGGGGGAGATGCAGAGCTGTAACAGCGCTTGGCTAGTTTAGCGAGAGTATCTGCCTTTGAGTTTTGTGATCTAGGAATAAACACAAACGAGATAGAAATAAAGAGAGATGCGAGAGCGTTAATATCAAACATAAGACCGTAGATCTCCTTGATTGTCTCTTGCGCTGTTAAAGCTCGGATGAGATCCTGAGCATCAGATTTGAGAAGCAGATTCGTGAATCCTTTCTCTAGAGCATGATTGAGAGCGGATCTAATCGATAGGGCTTCAGCCATGATTGGGGAGGAGATAAATCTTTCACCGTCTTGTCCTGAGCCTAACTCGATGTCAGATTTGTCGATGAAAATCCAACCTGATCCTGCAATTCCAGAGTCTGCATTCCAAGCTCCATCTGTGAAGCAGGTGACAGTGTCTCCATGGAGGAGATAAGGTTTTTGTGCCCTGATATGGACAGTGGGGTTTTCGATTGTCAATTGAGCTTGTTGCCAATCTCTGGCTTCGATTAGAGCTTTTAGTATTGTTTCTCCGGGGGAGAAAGTTCTATCTTCAAAGACGAGATAGTTTCTAGCTGTCCAGATTGCCCAAATTATCCAAGGAAAAATGGGTCCTTCTCCAATGCCTGTTGGTGGGAGGCAGATCATCTTTTTTGAATTGGTTAGACTGCTTAGGAAACTGTGGTTCAGCGAGGGATCTACTGGCGATTTGAGAGGAGCTAAGGACCACACTTTTTGGGCAAACTCGCATTGGAAAAAAAGGTGCTCAGCTGATTCGAGTTCCCCACAGTGGATGCAGCAGGCGTTGTCAAACAAACCTCGGCTTAGGAGATTTTCCCCCAGCGGTAAAGCTTTCTGAACATTCTTCCACACAAACACTTTCATTTTTGGAGAGAATTTCCCTGACCAAATGTCTGAATTCCAATTGATTTGTGCGTTTGGTTGGAATTCAGGATCTTCCTTAGCCTTCATAGAGATATGATAGCCAGTTTTTACAGAATAGGCACCTGATTTGGTGGGTAACCAAATGAATGAGTCTTGAGCTCCTCTCCTGCTTGGTCTGATGCTGAGAATGGTTGAAGCGTGATGGGGTAGGATTTCTTCGATCTTCTTTTTGTTCCAATCACCACCGCTGTTTGAGAGGAGAGATGATACGGTTAGATCTTTGTTCAGAAGTGTCGGTGGTCCAGTGGGTTGAGTTGGTTGGTTCAGAGACAGCCATGGCTCATTCCAAAGTGACGTTGACTGTCCATCTCCTATAGCTTTCCCTAGTTGCTTCACCAGAAGGTCTCTTCCTATTACAATGCCTCTCCATCCATGTGAGGTCGAGGATGATAGGGGGACTTTAAGGAAGTGGTGGTCTTTGCAATACTTTCCCTGGAGTACTCGGGCAAAGAGACTTGATGGATTGGTGAGTATTCTCCAGCTTAGTTTAGCCAAGAAAGCATCATTGTAACTTTGTATTTCACGGAAACCCAAACCTCCATTTTTTTTTGCCCTTGTCAGTTTTTCCCATGAGAGCCAGCACATCTTCTTTTTGCCTGGTTTTGAATCCCACCAGAAGCGGGTTAAAGCTGATTGGATTCGCTTACATAAACTTGCAGGTAGCTTAAAGCCTGACATGGAATATGTGGGTATAGCAGAAAGGACTGATTTGAGCATCGTTAATTTTCCTGCGCTTGAGAGGAATCTTGCAGAGTAGCTGACTGCTTTTTGTCGGATGCGGTCTACAATAATGGTGAAGAGGTCCTTTTTTTTTCGTCCAAAACTCTCAGGTAAGCCCAAATACTTTCCCTGTCCTCCATCTTTCTCTATTCCCAGTGTTTCTTTGACTCTTTTCCGTATATCAGTTGGTGTCTTAGCTGAGAAGGAAATAGAGGATTTCTGCGTGTTGATCATCTGTCCTGAGGCCTCTTTGTATTTTTGCAGGATTAAGACTAAAGTGACACAGCTTTGATGATTTGTTTTGCAGAAGAACATTGTATCATCAGCGAAAAGCAGGTGGTTCAAACTAGGGCTTCCTCTTGATACACGTATTCCTGAGAGTAGCCCATTATCTTGCGCATTTTTGCATAGGCCAGATAAGACTTCTCGACAGAGGATGAAAATGTAAGGGGATAAGGGGTCTCCTTGTCTGATGCCCCGTTGGGGGAGAACTCTACCCTGGGCCGCTCCATTGACTAAAAAGGAGTAAGAGACAGTGGAGATGCATTGGAGTATCCAGTTAATCCATTTTGCATGGAAACCCATTCTCTCAAGGACAGCTGCTATGAAGTCCCACTCTAACCGATCATAAGCCTTGCTCATGTCGGTCTTCACAGCCATGGAGCAGTGTTTTGTTGCTGTCAAGCCTCTCAGGTAATGGAGGGTTTCATGGGTTATCAATACATTATCAGAAATAGCTCTTCCTCGAACAAAAGCAGTTTGCGTTTCTGAAATGATTGATGGGAGAATAGGTTGTAGTCGGTTTGTCAAGATTTTGGAAATAATCTTGTAAAACACATTGCAGAGGGCTATTGGTCGGTATTCGGAGACCGTTTTTGGGCTCAGGGTCTTAGGGATTAACCTCACATGTGTATCGTTGATTGACCGTGGTAGGATTCCTGATGAGAAGATTTCTTTGATTTCTTCTTAGATTTTTTCCTTGACAACTGACCAGTTAGTTTGGAAAAAACTTGCAGAGAAACCGTCAGGACCAGGGGCTTTATCCGGGTGGATCGAGAAAAGGGCTTCTCTGATTTCTTCTGTTGTTGGGATTGCAATCAGGGATTCGTTGGTTTCTGTAGATATGCAGGGTTTAATGGCTTGAGCTACCGTTTCAAGGCATCTGATTGATCTCGTGATGAACAGGTCTTGGAAGTAATCATTTATGACTTGAACAATCTCTTCTTCTTCAAAAACAGGTTTTTCATCGTTGTCTTCCAGTATTGAAAATCTGTTTGTTGCTCTCCTTCCTCTAGAAATAGCGTGGAAATAGCCCGAGTTTTTATCCCCTAGTGCCAGCCAAAGTGTCCTGCTTCTTTGTCTCCAGTATTCTTCCTCCTTTTTGTAGGCATTTTTTAGGTTTTGGTTTATACTGTTTATCACCTCTTGGTCCTGGATTGTAGAGCACATAGCTTTCTCGAGGTTTTCTTTTTCTTGTAGGATAGTTTTTTGGCTGTTGATGTGGTGCTTGCGGTTCCAATGGGAAATAGCTTTCGTGCAATTTGATATTCTCTGCTCCACCGTGTCTGCAACATCAGCATTCCAACTGACCTCGATCAACTTTGTTATCTCCTGGTTGTTCCTCAGACTTCTATCATATCTGAAAATGCCTTTTTTTCTTTTTCAGGTTTGGTTCTAGGATTGAGAGAAGGGGCCTATGGTCAGATCCTTCAAACTCAAGGTAGTAGCATCTGCTTGTGGGATACTTCTCAGCCCAAGCACTGTTTGAAAGAGCTCTGTCTAGCGGCTGTGGATCAGATGAGTGTATCTAACTCCTCTCCAAGAGAGGGAGTTTCCAGAGTGTTGAATGTCATAGAGATCTCCTTGTGATATGAACGCTCTGAAGTCTCCAAAAGATCCCTCTGTTCTTGTTGGGCCGCCTGTTTTTTCACAATTTTCTAAGATGTCATTGAAGTCTCCAGTCAAGAACCATGGTTCTTCTCGAGAGAAAGCTAGGTTGATGATCTCATTCCATACATCTCTTCTTTTTGTGTGATCGGGCTCCCCATACACAAAAGTAGCAACGAAGATGTTGTTTTTGTAAGATATTGATGTATCAATGTAATTGTTGCAGGAACATAAAACATGTAGATCAATATCTTTCTTCCAATAGATTGCTAGTCCACCTCCTCCCGGACTGTGTGGTGGTACTAGAAAGCGGGATTCGTAGTCAAAGAACGGCAGCAGGTTTGTGATGACTTCTTCAGTATTTTTTGTTTCCATGAGGAATATTATGTCTGGAGCATGATCTTTCAGTAGCTCCTTCAATCTATGGACTGTTATGGGATTCCCCAAACCACAACAGTTCCAGCTCAAGATTTTTAAGGAAGAGGACCTCGCGGAACATGAAAATCCGCTCTCCCTTTTGAAGTTGCAGGGATTATGGTGTTGTTCGGTGGAGCTGTTCCTGATGGTTCTGGTATACCCACAACTCTTTGGTGTGATGCTCTATTGTTGCGTCTGGTTCCGTGACTGTGTGTTATCGGAGAAGCGCGGTGGTGAAGATTTCTTGAGAGCGGAGATATTCGTAGCAACGGTGAGATTCTCTGATTTTTAGTTTTCCTTCTACTAGGTCCCGCTTCAGAAGGTTTTGTGTTTTTCGTTGGGGGTCTACCACGTTTCTTCTTTGTTGCAGTCAAACTAAGCTCTCTCTCTGGATCCCCTATAGGATTTATATCATTTCTGAGCTCTTCTGTCGGGATCACTTGTTGAGCTTCCTGGTTTAGGGTTATTGGAGATACAATTGTCTGGCTCCGGAGAATGTAAGCGACAGTTTCCTCTGTTAGTCCTCTTGAATCACTCTCATTGACTCTTTGTCTTCTAGCTGCACTTTCTACAGGATCTCCACAGTTGATGTATCGGATGGTTACATCTTGTAGGTCTTGCCTTATTTCCTCTGCTGTTTGTCTTGCTGGATAAAGAGGGTGGTGTGTGTCTCTCTCGAGTGTCACCTCCCTGGGGTTGGGCGGAGGTTGGTGAGTTGCAGAGCCTTCCTCAGAGGTTTCGTTAGGTTGAAGTGCCTTTCTTCTCCAGACTTGTTGAAGTGGTGACTGGAAAGAATCTTGTTCAGTACGTCTCTGGTGTGATGGGGGCTAAGGTTCATGAATGAGACGTCTGGTACTATCAGGGTAGCGGGTATGAGAGGGAGGCCTTTCTCTTTGGTAAGGTTGTGAGACAGCAGGGGTTCGAGGTTTGTCATTAACGTATGCTGCAACAGGGTCTGGAGCATTGACTTCTTGTTCTTAGGGGTTGGACTTTTAGTGTAGTCAGATCTTCTATTAGAGGGACGTTCCCCGAAGTAATTTCCGTATCTATCCTGGCGATGGCTGAAGGATTTCCCCCTGGTTTCCACAGCGGGTATAGGTTTTAGGTGGTTTGCTTTGCCCTGGGCATAGAAGCCCAAATAGTCATGATTGACTCTGGTTCGTGGTTTTGAGGGACAAGTCTCAACTGTATGCGAGAGTCTGAGGCAGAGAGAGCAGTGTTTCCCCAGTCTAGTGTACTCCAGTGTAACTAGAGCTTCTTTTCCCCCCTCAAATTCAACAATAGTTTCTTTGACCAAGGGTTGTAGTCCATCTATCTCGACTTTGACTTTTGCAGCGGCTTTAGTGAGCTCGTACTCCTTGAGTACTCCAATTTCTTCTCCAATGCTGTATAGGAGTTCCTTTTTCCAGTGATGTAATGGTATACCAGTTACATTGATCCAAAACGGAATCTGAGATGGGAAATCAGGAGAAATGATTGGTTCCCACTTCTGGAGGATGAGCATCCATCTGTTGTACTGGTAGGGTCTGTTGGCAAGCACTTTCAGGAGGTCATCCTCGTAGTCGAAGCGGAACTGGAAGCAGCTGTTACCCAGGTCAGATCCAACTGCTCTTCCTCTTAATTCCCATTTCTTTGAGATGAACGGAATCATAGACCAGAGTCTTTGCTCTCTTGGGTTGGTTAGACGTCCAATGAGAGTGAGAGCATTTTCTTTAACCAGATCTGAGGTATCCACAGGTGGTGCTCTGATACGTTTACGGGGTGGTGAGACAGAAGAGGTGTCAATAGCTTTACCCTTCTCAGCGTTGGTAAAGCGTCTAGCCATGCTAAGAGGTAGGGAACTGAGTAGATGTTGAGTCGCGAAGGAAAGAAGCTAGAAGGGAGCTGAGGAAAGTCGATACTTGTTATCATCAGGCTCATATATACGTACAAATTAAAATCACAAGTACTGACACAACTATATTTCACAGAGTCATAAATCTAGATGTGTAAAATAGTTTTCAGTTGTACATACAAAGATGCTAATACATTACGTACACACAAATGATCAATCAAGTTTGCTAAAGTTTTTTCGAAAAATAGAAGCTACCATAATCAAGAGAAAATGAGTAATTCGTGAAGAAGATATAGACTTTCTTATGACTCGTTGTCTCCACGTCCAAAAGTAGTTGCTTTTTGAGTTGATCAATTCCGTCTACGACACCTAAAACAAAAAGCAAATAATTGTAGTCTTTTGCCGTACGTCTCATTACATTGTTGAAAATAAGGATGTTCGTTTCATTTTTGTTTGTTTGGACAACCACGTCGGTATTAGTACTACTTACGAGATAATAGTAAAAAATAGCAGATAACAAAAAAATGATAAGAAGTAACATTACGGAAAAATCATAGTAGTGGTTACACTTCTTCCGTACTTTCATCTTCTTACCGCCTAACTGGTTAACTGAATAGATGATGCGGTATACGTTGCTATGACATTACATTGTTACAAATCAAAGTCGCTATATAGGTCAGACCGATAGTGAAGGAACCGGACGCTTCACTATACTTTTCTTGCACAACACTACAAGATAACAAGGTCATTTTAACGGTCTAAATCCATCGAAAGAAATTATAATTTTTAATCTTATTTTAACTCCATCAGAAAACCATTGAAAATTTCTGTTGAATTATCGATGAAGTACTTTTTAACGCTTTAAATCTTTTTACTTTTAACAGTTTGTTGAAAATCCATCAGAAAACTTTAAATTTAATTATTTGAAAATTTAATTTTTCTAATTTTGTAGATATTTCATATGGATTTGTGACAATTTTGAAATTTAGCAGTTTAATTTTTGAAATGTTCAGTAAACCGTCAAAATTTTGTTTAGAAAATAAGAAAATTAATCTCCTTTTTGCTTTTATTTCCTCTCTCATTTTATTTTGTCAACTCTCTTTATCTCTCTAAATTCTATTTTATAACTATTCAAATTCTCTCTCCATTTCTCTCTAAAATCTTTGAAAAATTGTAAGTCTTATATAAAAATTATGCTTATAATTGATATTATTTACTACAGTATTAAGTTGTCATATATGTTGTTTCACTTATAATTATTTATGGTTTGATCATTTTTATTTATTAATTCATATTCAATAAACCATCTATTATTTTTGCTATTTTATAATTTTTTATCTATAATATTTTTGGTTTTATAAATATTTTAGTTTTTTCGGGGTTATTATTTACCTTTTCGTTAAGAAAATTTCTTTAAAAAAAAATTCTGACGATTTATATTTCTTCTGAAATTCATCAAAGGATTCTGATGGATATCCGGTGATTTATCATTTCCAACAATCAAGAAGCAACATATAGTTTATCGGAAACCCAAAAAAAAAATAACTTTTGACGGATTTCTATTTTCTTCATTATAAATTGACTCTTTTCGTGTAGTGAATATACAGTACCAATAGCTAATAGCGGAACTAGATCTTTGAGAGATGGACACTTGACCAATGTGGATTTTACTAAAAACAAAATTTTACCTATATTTTGAATAGAAATTTGATGAAATATTAACAAAATTAGCTTAATGACCACTTTTGCAACATACGGATAATATCAATTTGACCCCGGTAAAAGTTTTGGCTAGTTCCGCCAATAGCTTGACCTAAGAAGTACTAGTGAGATTCTAGATCTACGATATATCTCAGACACACCTCTTTGAATATCCAAAACACCTCAAAGAGTTTAGCAACTAATAAATCAGAAATTTAACGAAATGCACATAGCTTTGCAGCCTTCTTTGCTGAACTTTTACTTTATCATCATACCAAAGAAAAAAATATAAATTTTTCTTATTAGTTTCTATTATTGTTGATATGATGTATACTGAGTATTCACCCAATTTCTATGGATTCTGGTCAAGTCTCTCAATTATGAACCTTTTAAACGATCTTTTTTATTTATTTTTTCCTTTTTTGTTAAACTAAAATAATTATTTTGTTTTCTAGCGTAAAAACAACGAAAAGATAAAAAGCANATAAAAAGCATTGTGGAATTTTTTTTTTTTTTTTTTTTTAAATCTTTTTGTTGGTTTCTTCTATTATATATAAGTAACTTATAAGAAAAACCTCTGGTGGGCTTCTTTAAGAAAGTGAAAGTTATTGTAGTTAAGCTTGTTTTGAAGATGTTTTTCTCTTTAAGAAGTTTTGAGCAACTAAGAATGGAGCTGATGACCCAAAAAGAGAAAAAGAAAGAATGGAGAGCAATATTAAGCCACTTTTAAACATCATTGATATGAATTGGAAATAGTTCTAATCACACGCACGTATAAATTAAAGCAATGATGAAGATTACTTTGACCAAGATTAAAATTAATCTCTGAGATATGGAAACAGTATTATTCTCTACCAATGGGCCTCATGACAATACAAAGTTGATCAACGTGTTCTTCGATCTTTCCAATGTAAAGCAATCTGACGATTACTTTGACCAAAAAGTTAAAAGCATCTCATTCCCTCCTATTGAAGAGGAGAAATAAAGTTGTCTCCTTTCATTTGATTGGATTATTGTTGTTTCCTACATTTTTATGCTAATATCGTTAGACCGTCTCTTGACTTGCTTGAGTAACAAGGAAATATTGGGATAATTGTGAATGTGAAGGCATAAGATCTGATTTTAATTCAGTCTAGTCTTTCTAATTTAGTGCTTATTTTAAAGGGACACCTCTCACTCTCGGCTTCTAAGATGTCAGTCTCAGTCACATACGGGTATATTCTTGGGAGAGTTGTTTCTCTCACTCGTCTTTTGTTAAGCCATCGGTTTCTTGTGTGACATTTGTTTCTTGAAGAATTTCAGTGATCGGAATTTTCTGATATGTATTCACAGAGGAGGATTACATATATAGTTATATACAGCAAAGAGAACATTGAGTTGCCGTAACAAAGGCAATCACAATTGAATGTACAATATGAACTTAAGGAAATTAAATAAAACATTTACGTGTTGTCCAATTTAAGTGAGATATTGAATCATGTGAATCGTATCTCATTACCCCTCCCTCAAGCTGGAGCATGGAGATCAAGAATGCCCAGCTTGAAACGAAAATCTTCAAACGCCTGTCGACCAAGCAGTTTAGTGAAGATGTCAGCCAACTGTTGATGCATGGAGACATGATGTGTAGCAATCTCTCCAGCCTGAATCTGATCCCGTACAGCATGACAATCTACTTCAATTTGTTTTGTCCTTTCGTGAAAAACGGGGTTGGTGCTGATATAGATAGCGGCTTGACTGTCGCAATACATTCCCATCGGTGTAGTATGAGAGACACCCAGAGAACGCAACACACTTTTAATCCAAACAAGTTCGTCCTTAAGAAATGACATCGCTCTGTATTCAGCTTCAGCAGAAGATTTACTAACCGTTCTCTGTTTCTTGGTTTTCCATGAGATCGGTGACTCACCAGTTGAACAAAATAGCCACTAACAGAGCGACGAGTGAGAGGACAGCCAGCATAATCCGAGTCACACCAACCCGAAATCTGAAAGTTATTTTCCGAGGACAACAATATCCCTTGGCCCGGGTTACCTTTAAGATAACGAACAATGCGCAAAGCGGATTGCCAATGATCAGCCCGAGGTTTCTGCATAAACTGAGACAAAATATGCACACAAAATGCAAGGTCAGGTCGTGTTGCAGCCAAGTAGATGAACCTTCCAATCAGTCGACGATACGGAGTAGGATCAGCCAAATAAGCAGAGTCGGAAAGTGCCAGCTTGTGATGTTGTTCGAGTAAGAATATCCAAAACATATTTTCGCTGACTAAGATAAAAACCCTTCTTACTCCGAGCTACTTCAATCCCCAAGAAATATTTCAAAACTCCAAGATCCTTCATCTTGAAACAGGAAGACAAATAATCTTTAAATTTCTGGAAAGCTGTTTCCGAGCTTCCTGTGAGAATCATGTCATCGACATAGATAAGAAGATTAATAGAGACTCCCTTCTTGTCCAATGTAAACAATGAGTAATCGGACAAACATTGTCGAAACCCGTATTGTCGCAAAGCTTTTGTCAATTTCTCGAACCAGCATCGAGGTGCCTGTTTAAGCCCATAGATCGATTTTTGCAAACGGCAGACTTTCTGATCGTCATTCGGATAAAATCCTGGCGGTGGTTTCATATAAACCTCTTCAATAAGATCTCCATGTAAGAAGGCAATGTGTACATCCATTTGATACACAGACTAATTGTTTCCAGCCGCAACTTTGAGAAACAAATGAACAGTGCCCATACGCGCAACCGGTGCGAAAGTCTCACCGTAGTCTTCTCCTTCAATCTGCTTATTCCCAAGCGCAACAAGCCGAGCTTTATATCGCTCAATCGTGCCATCAGCATTGTGCTTGATTTTGTAGACCCATTTGCAACCAATTGCTCTCTTTCCTGGAGGTAAATCCACCAACGTCCAAGTATTATTTTCTTCAAGAGCTGTGACCTCATTTCCCATTGCTTTCCACCATATTTTTAATTGAACTGCCGTTTTGAAAGATCGAGGCTCAACATTTTCGGTGATGGCAGCAAGATACGCCGTGTGAGTGGCCGAGAAATGATTACAGCCAACATAGTTTTCAATCGGATAAGTCAAAGTTGCCGCAGGTCGAGTGAGGAGACGAATTTGAGCAGTATTGATAACAAAAAATTTCAGTGTTACCGGCTGAGTTTTCTTTCTCTGACCGCGACCAAGAAGTTCTTGTGGAGGCGGATCAGACGGCGGTGCTGACGGAATCGATGGTGATGATACTAGATTCGAAAGAGAAGGCGTCAATTCTGGGTTGAGATTCGATGTCATAGATTGAGGTGAAGAAGAAGACGATTGAATAGATAGAGAGTTATGGGCTGGGGAAGCGTGAGACAAATCAGACGTTGGGCCTTCTGCAGATGGTCCCGTTGAAGGATTGGTTAATGGGCTAACAAAAACAAGACATGACCCATCTTCTTGTGTCGAAAATGGATCTGCTCCAAAGTGAGGCCCAAAGCTCGCCTTCTTCTTCCTTCGACGTTGCTGTCTGATTAGTGCATAACGGAAACTGGTTTTCAGAGAAAATAACATCCCGAGATATAAAAAAATCTTGTTTTTCCAGATCGTACATACGCCAACCTTTCTTTCCTTAAGGATACCCAACGAAGGCACACTTTCGACATCGAGAGGCAAATTTATCACCTTTGGTACCTTGATTGTGGGCATAACATAAACTTCCAAATACACGGAGATGATTGTACTCCGGCGGTTTCTGATGCAGCATTTCATACGGAGTAAGTCCGTGAAGCGTAGCATTCGGCGTTCGATTGATCAAGTATCCCGCTGTCAAGATACACTCACCCCAAAATTCGATTGGTATGTTCGCTTGGAACATCAAACCTCGTGCAACATTCAAAATATGACGATGCTTTCGTTCTGCTCTGCCATTCTGTTGAGGAGTACCAACACAAGAGGTTTCGTGTATAATTCCATTCTGTCGGAAAAATGATGATAAACTCAAAAACTCACTACCATTGTCACTTCTCAAACACTTCACACGCGAGCCAAATTGTCGTTCTGCCATAGCAATAAAGCTTTTCAAATGTGTTGGTGCTTCAGATTTTTCAGTAAGGAGATAGAGCCAAACAGTACGAGTGAAATCGTCTACAATCGTGAGAAAATATTGAGAGCCATTGTGTGTAGGCGTTCGATACGGACCCCACAAGTCGGAATGGATCAACTCAAATGCTTTTGCAGTTTTAGTAATACTCAAAGGGAACGAACATCGTGTTTGCTTGGCGTGGATACAAACTTCACATGTCTTATTGGAATTTTCAGAAAAAGCAGAAACTGAAACATTCTTAAGAGACGCAAGAACTTTAGCAGACGGGTGACCCATCCTATGATGCCACAATCCATATGATGTGTCTTCATGAGTTGCAACAGCAGCAGCAAACTCTGTTCTGCGAAAGCGAAAAGTCCCGGATTCTCGTTTACCCGCTCCAATCACCATCCTCGAACCACGGTCCTGAACCACTAAAAACTGATCAGCCAATTGAACCACACAGTTATTTTCATCCATCAGCTGACCAACCGCTTTCAAATCAGTTGTCAATTCTTCAACCAGAAAAACGGACTTCAAAACCAGATGAGAACCCAAAATCGCAGTACCCTCTGTTACTGAAATTCGTTCTCTACCATCAGCTAGTACTATCATCACCGGATCCATATTTCGTAAATTACTCAAGATGTGACGATTTCCCGTCAAATGTTGCAAACCACCTGTATCCATTATCCAAGAAGAAGCAGAGAAGGTACCCGAGAGTTTGTCAGTTGCGTTGGAATTTTCTGTGTTCAAGAGATTCATGAGTGCATGCCATTGAGCATCATTAAGACCATGTACTCCATCACGGTCGCGGTCGGTTAGAACATAGTTCGCCTGTTCAGTAGTCAGATCGTACGGAGAGATCGTTCTGAGAGCCTCCGTCGTTGTCATGATCGGTGTTGGAGTCGGTGTCATGGTCGGTGTCGTATTTCCGTTTTCAGGGCCATTTACAGACATCGTGAAATGGTGTCAAGAATTTTCGAAGAGAAAAAAGATATGGAACTTTTTTTTATTTTTTTTTAGTTTTCAAGCTCTGATACCATGAAGAATTTCAGTGATCGGAATTTTCTGATATGTATTCACAGAGGAGGATTACATAGTTATATACAGCAAAGAGAACATTGAGTTGCCGTAACAAAGGCAATCACAATTGAATGTACAATATGAACTTAAGGAAATCAAATAAAACATCTACGTGCTGTCCAATTTAAGTGAGATATCGAATCATGTGAATCGTATTTCATTATTTCTCATGATATTCCACCTTTTATTTGATTAATCTTGTCATTAAACTCATCCAACTTTCTCTCAAGTATCTGAATTATGTATATCTAAACGTTCCGTTGTCTCTGAGCTTCGAGGAGGTCTTGCCCGTCCTATCAAATTAAAAATTGGTTTCTAGGCATGATGAAATGCATATAACGCTTTAAAAATAGTTGTAGTTGTATTATTATTATATATAATGAAGTTATCAGGACTTTTTGAAAATATATTTTTTTGTTCATCCAAAATTTATATAATTACGTAATAGTAATATAACTCTTTGTGCAAACCAAATGTATATTGTGATAAGTTGCATGGGTTTCCAAAACCCATTTATATACTAAGTAAGATCCCTTCTAATTTTAGTGTGAGATGTTATTCCCTAATACGTCTAACATGTGCTTCCAATTCAAAATCAATTGGCAATTAGTGGAGAAGCCCACTTATATATTAAGTCATATTACTTTCAACTTTCGATGTGAAATGTTATTTCCTAATATGTCTAACATGGGATTCCAACTCAACTCAAGATACTTTCTAACTTTTGATGTGATATATTATTTCTTAAAATGCCTCCTCGAGATGATTGCTCTTTGGCTATTGATCCCGATATATTCAGTTTTGGATTGACGGCATCAATTTTGGGTCTGGTCAATGATTGGACCAACTTTGGGTCAGATCGGTTTGGATTGCGTGGATGGGGATCTTATACCATGTTAAGTTACATGGGCTCCAACTCAAAACCAATTAGTAACGAGTGAAAAGACCCATTTCACTTATATGTTAAATAAGATCACTTCTAATTTCCAATATAAAATATTATTCCCTAGTATCCTGATCCAATCTCAAGTTTCTCCAAACTTTTATAAAATCTTAACGTAAGGTCTAACCTGAAAAATCTAACATTAATTATTTAAAAGGACAGTTTGAGAGGAGAAAGGGCAGAGAGTTTTTGACAGTGAAGCTCTACCGGTTTTCCTCCAGCCACCGTCATCAACAACAATTGCGACCATCCACTTTGCAAGCTAGTTTCCTCTTGATAACGGAAAACCCTGTTCTTGGTACCATTGGAAATAGCTTCTTCCCAACTTTCCAGAAAATCCAGCAACCTCTCTAATAGTCTTTTAAATAGAGTGGAAAAAGGTTTTTAGGTTATGGTTTTCAACTTGGACCTCACGTTGTAGGCTTTTATTAGTGTTTGTGGGAAACTGAGAGCATTCCCATTAATAAGAGATCTCACCAAATAATATTTTTAATATAGTGATTATATAATTTAGTTTTGTGTTACAAATAAAATTGAGTTAATAATGTGATGACAAATACATAGTTTTTGAAAATTAACTTTTTTTTTGTTCAACAACCTATGTTTCTAGAATGGTTTAAAAATCCAAACCGCTGAAACAGAGTTTACATATTACAAACCAAGAGATAACTTTTTAAAAATAACCTTATATTAAGATAAAAATGATGGTATAATGTTCAGGAAAAAAATTAATGGTATATATATATATATTTATTTATTTATTAATTTTTCATCCATTGATGGTCATTTGACCAATTAACTTTAAAATATATTAATATTTTGACTATGGCGTAGAAGAAGAGAACTATATATGATTTATGCTCCCTGCACTCAGCTAACAAACTGGTAGAGCTATAATCTAAAAGAGTCCACGAAGTCATTTCATATATTGATGATACATGCTGAGCTAATCTCATCTCATTTCTCACGTAAGACTTATTTATTACATCTTAGCTTTTATATATTGTTTAATAGTCATGTTTTCTATGCATCTCATATACTCTGTTCAAAGAGTTTACGAATGAGAACTGTTTAGAATACATTTTTCATCATTTCAGACTAATATTTTTAGGATCTTTTAGACATTTTTAGGTGGTAATCTCTTTCTTTTGTCATCTTCTTCTATGATTATATTTAAAAAATTCTTGAAATGAGTTATATACATAAGGTAAATCTCAAATACAATACACTACTTCTCAAATACTACAGTTAGTGTAATGTCATGATTATAGAAGATAAGACAACATTAGTTTAGACTCTTGTTTGTTATATCCTAGATTAAACACTATGTAGTATTTATTTATACATGAGAAGACAAACTAGGATTGATACAAACAAGATTCTAAATAAACAGAAAATATAAACATTTTTTTTATTTTTGAATTACTAGGAAGTTCTGGGCCGAATCCCGTACATGCCCCCAGGCCCGAAACCACAGCATGTAATATTGGTTTCGTCCCAAACGGCACTCGATCATGTGACCTCTAAGCTTTGCCTAGGGTCATTTACCAGTCGAGCTATAGCCACTTGGTAATATAAACACATTTACTTTTAACTTTTTTCATTTCATTATCTTCTATAATGATTTTAAAAAAAAAAATCATGATAAAAAACAAGGAAATGTTGTTAGTGAGTATGAAGCCTCAAGAGTCAAGAGTAATTAACAAAGAAAGAGAAGAAGATGGGATCAAACACATGGAAATCCACTCTTTCAAATATTTGTGTTAAGCCCTGAAAGGTTACACTCATGCAAGTAGGCAACCCACTCTCTCCCATAATTGAACCTAGCGTCACCCCATTCACTTTCTTATTTTGCATATTTTTATAGACCAAATCATATCCTTGTCTCGCATTTGTTTATTGAACTCATCATCTTTAATTATCTTACTTTACTAAATCATTCATATTCTATTTTGTGTATCAGTGTATGTTCACCAAACAAAACAAATGACACTATACAAAATACTATAACCTCGTATAAGAAAGATAATGGGTTTAAATATAATCGAGGCCGATAATTGTAGAAGTGTTGGAAACACATGAAGAAGCATATTCTTATGTGATTGGAGTGGTCTATTAGGAGGAGAAATTTGAGATAGCATCGTAAATTTGGTTAATCGTAGCTTAAGTTTCTCACAACTGCAAAAACTACACAAATACAATTGAAAAAAAAAGTCTGAAATTACGCATCACAAAAAAAACATAACTTTTTGGTCGTAGGTTAATAATATTGTCTATAGTAAATAAGTGACGGCACTGCAGTGACCATTATTCATTGATTTTTCTTAACTATTTTTGTCGTTAACTCGTTACTAATTAGAGACCAACTAGGAGCTATGTAGGTGGCTTCAAGCATTGTGGTTGTTGCTAGCTAGGTGACACGAGTTTTGATTACTAGGTTTTTAAATATTTAAATAAATTACATACTCTACAAGTGCAAGGTAATTAATATCTTTCTAGTACATTATAGGGTGTCGATCAGCTGGAAAGCAAAGAAAATTCACATTTGTATGTTAAAAATTGATAGGTTTAATCATCTTTTCAGAGGGGGGGGTTGGGTTTTTCTCTCTTTCTAGGCAGGGTCCTAAGAGCATCCTCAGTGAGTGTATGAAGAACATAGTCTCTCACAAAAAACGAAACAAAATTTATATTATTATATTATGTGGGTATGTAAACAGTATAGAGATTCAGCCAAAAGTCTCTTCGTTAAGAGGTTTTTGGCTGAATCTCTACACTGTTTACATACTCACATAATATAATAATATAAATTTTGTCTTGTTTTTTGTGAGAAACTATTGTCCTCATACCCCCACTGGAGATGCTCTAACTTAGCTGAAGCAACAAGTTGGCCTCTACAATATTTATAAGAACACAATCATAAATTTATAAGATAATATGGTTGGGGAAAATAAATTTAGTTAGGGCCTAATTTACATTTTTCTTCTCTATTTTGCGTTATAATCGTATGTAAATAACACTTTTCTAGCTACATTGATACATAACATTGTTTATGGTTAAATATATTTTAGTTAGAAAGGATTTCTTATGAAACTAGAATTTAGTTCGAGACTTTTATTCGAATAAGATTGAAACATAAAACAGTGAACACAAATGTTATCAAATCGCATTAGGCGCGGTTCGTCTATTTACATGCATTCCTATTTAACAGCTTGATCATAAGCCAAACATATTCTGATCAGAGAAGCCATCAAAATTCATATGTATCAGTCTTATGCAACGACTTTATTCATTTACATGCATTCCTATTTCTGTGTAAATTGAATAAAGTTTTGACCAAACAAAATTAAAATAAAGTAAAAGACTAACAAGCTGTTGAATAATTAGTGTAAGTGAGTTTTTTCAATCAAGTTTTCAGAACGAAGTTCGATGATTTTTGCTATACTCCATGTGTTTCAAATTCCTTGTTTTTTTTTCAACAGCCTAAAGTTCCTAAGACAGAATCCTTCAAATTCCTTGTTTTCATTAATTATTCATTAAGTTTTTTTTTCTTTTCAAATTTAAAATTATATAGCAAAAAATATAGGATATGTCGGAACAAAGGAACATCTATTTTTATCCAAAAAAGTACCCAAAAACATCTGATGTGTTAAAACTAAAGGGAATATTATTTACTTTATCACTTTATTCATCATTTTTGGCAATCTGATTCTGCCATTTCCACTCAACATTATATAACGTGAAACAAGTCATACGTTTCTTACATATTACCATTTTTAATATTTACACAAGTGCTATTTTTATGATTTTTAATTAATTTTATTTGTATCGTTCATCTTCTTTTGTATTTTTCTTTAACTTGATCACATGAATGATATCAATTATTATTTTTAGTAGAGATTATTATCCAAGGATTGTACAATTTCATTCAAAATTACACTATCTATTTGATTATTTTAAGATATCTTCATAATTTCAAACGTAATATTTTCAAAATCCAAAAGCAATGGAATATTATTACAAATTTCCTCAAAAATAATTGCGGATAATCTTCTAATTTTATTTTCGTAGATGTTGAATATTACCCAAAGAATCTGGATTAATTTGGTACAGAGAATTCCGCTATCGCTTCAGCTTCGATAAACAGTTACGCGACATGATACGCATTAATCTTGCTTGTGAGATTTTGAAACAGTCGCTTCATGTTTCAACATCATTAGCCACATACGGATAATGAGAAGAATATACATTTCTTTCCAAATAGGAGAAAATTTAACTTTGTTTTTTGAGTGATGTGTTTTTGATAATTGGGTATGAGATAAACTTAAATGAAAATTAGATCTCTCTCCAACGAAATGACCGAATGGCCATTCTATTTGTAGGTTGGACTCAGTTATCTGTAACAAATGAGTTAGCGGTTAACGAATAGAGCAATTGGCTACATTAAATGCGGTGTAATTATCGCTACAACAATAAAAGTGGGACGGTCACATCAAAATTGCAGGTACGTCGTTAACATTATCTACGTGTACAACAAACATATTACCGCCTGCAACTCTTTTTGCATATAAAATGTAAACAAAATATATCATAATAAGCATCTTATTTGCTCGGTACATAACATGATTATTATATCACAATAAACACTAAACCCTAAACACAAAAACTAAACCCTAAACACTAAATCATAAACCCCACACCTTAAACCCTAAACCCTAAACACAAACATTTAAACCCTAAACTCTAAATTCTAAACCCTAATGGAGCAATTCTAAACCCTAAACCCTAATTCATTAACACTAACGATGAAACCAAAACAAATTAACCGGAAAAATAAACATTAACACCAAAAAGGATAAATT
>OVBJ01001532.1:0-27164 GCA_900406535.1 Noccaea bulbosa | reverse complement strand
CAACAGAGACCTAGCATTAAGAAAACCCAACAAGAAAGGATTATAGGAAGATTTTAAGCATCTAAACATCCAAATCGAAATCTAACAATCCCTAATCTATCTCATCCTAAATGACCCAAGAAATTACTCACTAATCATGCTTAGAAACCCAAATCCTAAGAAGGAAGGGTCACTAATCATGATTAGGAAGATAAGATAAGCTAAGATAAGAAGATTAAGAAGAGAAAGTGCAATAATTTATTAAAAACAAAATTGGATTCTCCCCAAATGGGAAGAGCCCTAAAAGAGATGTTTTTGTTGTTGCCACCAAGAGAAATTACAAGAGAGAAGAAGAGATTCCTAAAATAATAAGACAATAGAGTATTTATAGTGGAGACATGAAACCCTTGGGTCAACTCATTTAATTTGACTATTTTCTTCCTTCCCCAAGTGGTTTTTGCTCCAAACTTTGCGTTTTGGGCGTGGTCAAGGCTTGGTCAACGCGGGTCAACTCATCCAGCTTGGTCAACGCGCAGTTCCGCGCCGGCAAACAGGTTATCATCCTGTTTAACATCCTGGTTGTGCGCGACAGATGACACCTCCAATCATCAAGTCTCATTTCTCTCCCAAATGCTTCCAAAAATACATAAATACAACTCCAAATGCAGGATATGTGCAATGCATGCTCCAAAGACTACTAAGTATGCAAATGGAGAATAAAGTGTCAAGAAGTGACACTTAAAATGGTTGAAACAATGCAAAGATGGTCTAAATGATATGGTAAAAAGGTATAAAATATGGATGCATCACCCTCCTTCGAGACAATGGTCCTTTTAGCCATTAATATCGCAGACCATCAATCCTAGTGTCGAAGAGTCGGACTCTTTCTGGACCGGGTCACGAAAGTGTGCGGATCAGGCTATGAGCTATAAGCTCTTAATCTCTAGAAAGTGTCGGTAAGATAAGTTCCATATCGAAAATTGTGAAAGATATATATTAAACAATATATAAAAGAGGTCTCAACACCTATTGCTAATTGGTTTTAGGTTGGATGCCAAAAAAAAATTAACAGGATCAGATGCTTCGTAAAAATCGTAGCACGTAGCACTGTATCAGGTTTCTGTGCAATACTGATACTGATCAATTATAGTACTAGTATAGAGTGATAATATACTTAACGCCATTACAACTTAAATTGATTTTCTCGTAATTGGCGTACGTCACGTTTTAAATTCTACGCCGTAATGAGTATTCGATCGATTTGGGAAATCCGATGTGAACTAAAGAAATGAAAAGAAATTCGGTACTAAAAAATGACCCACCTACATTGGAAACGTGCCTCGGGCATAAGGAGGATACTTGGTTCATTAATATACACATATTAGAAAGGCCACAATACCACATGTCTTATACTTTTACGTGAATCATTTATAAATAAAAAAACATTAATATCTTGACGGCTACATTTTATTCATCTTAGACAAACGGAATGCAAAGAAAAACATTAATGGAAAAATCTGAATCACCCCATTGCCAGGTGTTTCAGTAAACCTACAAACGGTAAACCAAATTTATGGTGCATTGAAATATCTTTATTGTTATAACAGTAAACCAAATTTTATTCAGTCAATAGCCACGTGTTAGAAAATCTGAATCACCCCATAGTTATAAAAAAAAAATTAAATTATATCTTTATAAAAAAAAAAAAAAACATGAATATCTTGGGCTTCTTGGCCGCACACGTAAATCTACACGACAAATCCATTTAAAAATTAAAACACATGAATATGAGATTTTTTTTTTTTTTTTGATAAAGACATGAATATGAGATGTTACGTTCTTGTTCTTGAAGATCTTTGCTTGCCAAGTGAACGTTTAGTGATTATCGTTCTACGAAAGAAACGATATTACTATAAATTAAGTTCCAGCACGAAGTATATAAAAAAAAAAAATCATAGATAAAGATCCGTTAAAATTCCGACACTTGCAGGTAGCTGATTTAAACCGTTACATAAGAACCAACCAAAAGAAAAATGCAATAACTATATCATTTGAACTAGAGCCTCAATTACAATTTCTTTTAAAAAAGGGGAAAACAGTGAAAAGTGCCTAGTTTGCAAATTATGAATAGTGAACTGTCTATATAAAAGTATAACAAATGATCTCACGTAAATATGGAGGTCTTGAATTGGTCCAACAAATCATAGACAATAAAAATAGAAAAGCAAAGCAAAGCATGTGATGATAAGAATAAGATCCAACAGAATAAACCGTTACCCTGAAACCTTGTCGGGTCATACGTGGTGACTTCCTTAATCACATGCATTTTTTCAAGATGCAAATATTTTCATAAAACAATGTCTATTTCTGTTTTTATCCGTCAATGTCTATTGTTGTTTTTCTATTAAAAAACATTTTTCTTGGTACTTGTGAAATAAATTGATCAGTCAAAATTAATGGCTACCTTCTGATGACTTCTGGAAGAAAGTTCTCACGTGTGTAACAGAACATTATGAGAAAATTATGAGATTGTGCGAGGGACCTTGTAGGTCAGGCCCAACACAAATAAATATGTACATGGTGAGCGTTTGAGCACTTTGAAAACATTTTTCAGTTTAGAGATGTGTTATACTAGACTCCAAGAGTCTCTGAAACGACCCTGGAGATCAAAGAGAAACCTGAGAAATTCCAGATTCCAAACACACCAAATGTTATGTAACTTTTAGGAGTCGAAATGTGGATACAATTTATTTTACTAAACATGATTGTTGTAGACCAAGCCAATTAGCCTTACACTCCAATAACTGCCTCGTTTAAAACCCTAAACGAATGTATAATACCATTTTTCTTTTTCATTAATTTACGAGGCAAAAGTGAATCAAACTCTTCCTCCTGGACCAATTTAGAACGTGTTCTTTCGAAGCAAACATTTTCTTCTCAGATTAGTATCCAAGACTGCTCAAGTCTCAGCAGTTTCTTCTTTCCTTATAGCTTTCAGTCTTTCTTGGAGTTTCTTGCTTTGTTCGAAATTAACCTTCCGCTTCACAGCTTTCTGCAAAATATTGTAAGATAGCTCTAACTATGACAATGTAATCTTACACAAGACAAAAGAAAACTTTGAGCTGAAAAAATACTTCGTTGGGGTATTAGTTAACTTTACCTCCTTGCGGAAACATCGATCAAGCTTTACTTTAAGCTCCGTACAATCTCCGAAGAATTTCCCAATTGGATGATCTAGATGGCACTTTTGAAACTCCTCAATTATCTGCCATACAAACAGAAGAATTAGTAAGAAGAACAACAAAAGAGATATGGCAAAAGGTGTGTTGTTGCCACATGAGGTTATGTAGCATCCGCTCAATTTTAAGAAAATTCAATTGCAAAAAATTTACTAAAAGCTGGAGATAATTAATGAGTTATCACCAACATTTGCATATGATTACCAAAGCTCTCAGATCCTTTTTGCATACAACTCTTTAACTGTATAATAAGACTGAAAGACAAACTAAGATCTTATTCTCAAGGACGCAGAGGTTTAACTAACACCAACAGAGGAGAGCGCAACTACAAAATACAGAGTAAAATCTAAGAAGTAGCAATAAAAACATATAACGAAAACAAGTGACATAAACTCACCTCCAGACACATTGGGTGTCTATGTGGTGTAAGTGGAGGATGCATCTTTTTACTTCTGTAAGGCAAAAAAAGAAAGAAAGAAAAATCAACTTCTGCAATCGACGGTAAAAAATCAGGTCTTTAACCACCAGGCTAAAAACCCAGAAGGAAATGAGATTCGGAGGAGCAAGCCAAAGACTATGGTTGTTTTTTACTCAGAAATCAGAAGTAAACATTTTTCTTTTAAACGATTCCTAAAATGTAATCTGAGATTTCTGATCTCAATCAGCGTCACGAGTTAGAAGATCAATTGATTCAATTTCCACAGTTTAACAAGACAGGAGAGAACCACATGATTTCAATAACACATCGGTTTGAAATCAAGGAGGGAAAATAAGTTACCTAATAGAAGAAGAAGGAAAAAAATGTAAATTACCTTGATTGGGTGTATATCAGCTGAAAGAGAGAGAAATTCGAATTCGCACCTCAGAATCACTGAAATGGCGAAAGAGAGAGAGAGAGAGAAGGAGGAGAGTCAATGAAATTATGAGAACAGAGCCGGCTCAACTTTTTCATGCTAATGGGCCTTTTGAACTTTTCGGGTAAATGGGCCTTACCCATTTGCTTGAAAAACGCAGCGTTTTTGGTATCCTTCGGATGAGAAAGAAAACAAACGGACATCAGAAGGAAATTGAGGACAGATAGAAGCGCAAATTTTAGAGAAGAAGAAGAAGAAGAAGAAGACGAATCTTACCTTTTGAATTGTGAAGTATCTATCCACAGGTGTGTTTGGAGATCCGAGAAAAAAAAGCAAACTTTGGTTCACAAAACAGGGTACAAGGTTTATGGGAATAATCGATTATCATTTGTGGGTGATGTTCATTTTTTTGGAATTTCTGGTGATTTTCATTATGTTATGAATGCAGTGTTTATGAATTTGTGAGCTGAAAAGGAAAAACCTTTTTTTAAGATTTTGGGTTCTCAGGATGCTCTGCTTGAGATACTCACTACCTTGTCTTCCTCAAACAAGGGAACCAACTAAGCTCTTCTCCAAGAGGCCTAACAGTGTTGTGGTTCGTTGTACTGTATTTTCCTTAGCTTCTTCTTTGTTCAAACATATTTTCTCACTCCCTTAGTGTGGAAAACTGAATAATTTTGTACAGGTTTGTGCTGCGAGAGGTCCAAGGCCTCGATATCCTCGAGTGTGGAAAACAAGAAAGAGAATTGGAAGCATCTCCAAGGCTGCCAAGATGATTGCTTGTGTAATGCTCTCTTTGACACTTCCAATCTCTTTTTGTTCAGTTTCTTGTAGAGTCGATGGTTCTAAGAAGATGATGAATCTTGTTTATCTGCAGATAAAAGAATTGTCAAATGTTAAAGAAGAAGTTTACGGAGCGCTTGATTCCTTCATTGCCTGGGAGTTAGAGTTCCCTCTTGTTATAGTTAAGAAGGCTTTAGCTATTCTTGAAGATCAAAGAGAGTGGAAGAAGATTATTCAGGTAATTTCTTACATAGCAAAGAGGAGCTGGTTTGGTTTCTGTTTTGTTCTGGGAACTTTTGAGTTTAGTTAGGTGACAGAATTTTCATTTTTTTTGTTGTTGTGTGTGTGTATTTTGTTAGGTGACAAAATGGATGCTGAGCAAAGGCCAAGGAAGAACAATGGGGACTTACTTCTCATTACTAAATGCTTTAGCAGAAGATAATCGGCTTGACGAAGCTGAGGAATTGTGGAACAAATTGTTCATGGAACATTTAGAAGGAACTCCAAGAAAGTTCTTCAACAAAATGATCTCTATATATTACAAGCGAGACATGCACCATAAGCTCTTCGAGGTACACTATAAGGCTTCTTAGTAATTGCAACCAGAAGAGAGCTTCTGTCAGCCAAGTTGATGTCTGAATGTCTGGAACTATTGAAATTTAGTGCTTGATGCTTTCTTTCTCAGGTGTTTGCTGACATGGAGGAGCTTGGAGTGAAACCAAACATTGCGATCGTGTCTATGGTTGGAAAAGTGTTTATGAAACTTGGGATGGAGGATAAGTACGAGAAGCTGATGAAGAAGTATCCTCCACCGCAATGGGAGTTCAGATACATTAAAGGAAGACGCGTTAAGGTCAAGGCGAAGCAGTTAAATGAGCTGAGCGATGGTGAAGGTGGTTTTAGCAGTGACGAAGATAAGACTGATAATGAGATTGAGAGTAAATCTGAAATATTGTCAGATGAGGAAGCAAACCAAGATGGTGAGGATCTCAGTGAAGAGGAAGAATTAGAAGAAGAGCTTTTGAGTGTGAATCAAGGACAGATTGGAACTTCTAGACTTGGTCATTTAGACTCTTCTTGACTTAAAAGTGTTTACTTCATTCATGAGCTTTTGAGATGGTATCTACTGTTAGTGGGATCATATATAAGGAAGAGATCGACGGCCAAAGTTCTTCAAAGAAGCTTTCTTGGACCTGAGCTTAGATTTCTGACGAAAACAAGATCAAAAAAGTTGTGAACTTTTTGAAGTAAAGAGCTTAGGGGAGTCAAGAGCAAGACTTAAATTGAAGAGTCAGCTAATGTAAAAACCAAGGCAAAAGAAGAAAGAAAGGTCTAGTCTTTAAGTACCATTGTGTATTTCAGATCAAAGTTTATCTCTTTTTATTTTTGTTTCTCACTCATCATCTGATCCGGACTCTTCAGAACTCGAATCCTTCTTGTTTACTTTCTTCTTCGACCCTCTCTTCTTATCTTCCTCATCCTCACTGTATTCGCTTTCGTAATCCTCTTCTTCAATCTCATCTTCCTCATCATCCATACCTTCTTCTACAACCTCCTCCAAATCACGGGTTCTTTTCAAAATATCAACTTTCAGTGATGTCCTCTGGTCACAACCGATCCAAGAATCGCTTACACAGAAGCATGTCAAGTTATAAGAGCCTTCTTCTGGTGCTAAGATTCTCCCCATTACCAATCTTGAACCACACTTAACCTTCTCAACAGCTTCTCTCACTGCATTGTTCTTTGCCTCGACGCTTGCTCCTAAACTTTCCATTGTCTCACTAATAGCATTCGACGCAGCGGTTATAGCTCCAGCTTCATCCATGAAACTAACCTTCTGAAAGAACCAGACGTTGTTCGAGTCCGCAAGAAGAATCCAAAAGCTTTCCTCTTTGTGGAAAGGAAAGTAAGGAGAGTGAGGAACAGCGCCTATGAGCCCATTGGGACGTTTCAGAGTGATCCAAGCTTGAACAGTCGTGACATCGCCTTCTTGAATACCTTCTTCGCCTTCTGTTTTGCAAGCGACTTCTATTTCCAGATAAGGTATCATTTCCAACACCTTTTCGACGTCTTGGACATCGGTTTCTGACAAACCCGCAGCCTCTGTGAGAAGCTTAGAACGCTCTTCCGAGCTCAGTTCTTGAAACTTTTGGAATGATTCAACCTGCGACGCTATGTTTTTAGCGATGGAGTCGTTGAAATGAGGGAGTTGCAAGAAAGGAGCAGTGCCTTCTGACGATGACTTCCTTGCACTAAGAGGAACAGCCTGCAATCAAAAAACAACACTAATTAAGCTTGAAAAACTCATCTTTATAGGGCAAAAGAAAAGTTGGAATAATCTTAATACCTGAACGATGCATTGAGATAGCTCCATCACTCCGAGTGCAGGACTTAACCATCCACGACCTTGTTCATCGCGGGGTATAACCGCCATCTGCAAGAAACTCACAAATGTTAATACCTATGTTTAAGCACAAAGTTGAAATCTTTTTTGCTTCTTATGCACAAAGATTAATACAGAGTTTCAGGTCATCATCAACTTCTTTGTAAGAAGCTTTAATTTAATTTATCAGACGCAATGTGGATAAAATGTTCTAAGCAAAAATATAAGACCTTCATTAAATCTTCAAGGAGACGCGGTGCAAACTCTAGCACACGCCTGAAATCTTGTTGCAGAGTCAGAGACAGAGCTGCTGAGTCACGAGTTAACTGTTTCTGTATCAAAAGCTCAGCCTGTTGCAGAAAACAAATAAAAAGTTGCAAATTTTTGTTTCAATACTTTGTATTAATAGTGTTAAGAAAAAAGATCAACCTTGATAAGTGCAGGTTCTTGTTTCCAAAACTTAGCTTCATCTTGCTTCATCTTCTTAGGATCCAGATTTAGCTCATTTTTGACAGATGTATAGAGTTTCTTGAGAGACTCATCATCTGTTTTACGAACTGGAATCTCTGCGTATTCAGCTGCTTTGATGAAAACTTCCATAACTTTTCTTGGAGTCAAAGAAGGTTTCATCAACTCGAAATATGCTTGACGAGTTTGGAGCTTAACGTAGCTCCCTGTATACTTTGACGATCTCCAGAGATAGATAGAAGCGATCACAAGTGGCAAGAGAATACAGAAACCAACTGTACAAAGCAACAATACTCCACCAGATTCTCCATCTATGCCTAGAATGAATTGAGGAAGAGCAATTCCCAGTTTATAACCCTGCATCAATCACATTTTACATTTTCATTAAGATACTTTTGCGAAACTGAAACTATTTCTTCACTACAGTTTGAAGAAAACAAACTATTATAACATGTAAACATAAACAAACAAATGAGGATGTGATCATTATTTACCTGTCTGCCATCAGGATGACCATACTTCTCAAAGTTTTCACGAGATAAAGGATCTGTTAAAGCTTGGTAAGCTTTAGCTATGGACTCCACAAAATATTTGTTTGCCTCTGTACAGATAAACAATACACAAATGGGTAATAATGCAACATAGATTGTAATGAGCCAAAAGGGGACGATTATGAAAGCATTTTGGACCTGGGTCTGGATTTTTATCAGGATGGTATTGAATAGAGAGTCTTCTATATGCTTTCTTGATTTCTGAATCTGTAGCACCAGGTTCTAATCCGAGTATACCGAATGGCTCAAAGAGTTGGCTCTGTAATATTATTAACCAAAGAAAACGCATTAAGCAAACTAAACAGTTCGTAACCACAAGCAAAAACTCGGATTTAAAGCTTGAAGAGAGAATTAATTACCTCACGGCTAATGTTCTTAGTGTAAAAAATCAAGAAGATCATGACAAACCAGAGTAGCACAACAGTCAAGTTGCTGCATGAAGTGAAGTTAGAGATCTGCAGAAAAGACAAAACCAACGAGTTAAACCGAAGGTGTATTGAAACAGTTTCAGTGAGGGAAGAAGAAGAAGATAAAGACTGACTCTCTGGAGAATGGATTTTTTGTACTTCCCTGAACGGTCACACTCAAGACATTGGCAATGTATGTTCTTTTGTTTCTTCGAAAAAGCGCGGCTTAGCTTCACAAATGTATAAGGCACCAATGGGATTGCTATGATTGTCAGAATGAAAATGGGAAATAACGCGCCAGTCTCTTCTGGTTCCGACATCTTTGGATCCTTCTAGTTGAAAGTTCTCTTTAGATCAGAGTTACTTTCTGCAGACAACAGTTAAAAAAAAGCTCTGTTTTATAATCTGATGACATCTAAGGAATAGAGACAAGGCCAGAAAACAATTCATGTCCTGTAAGTATATTCGTGAGAATTAGTGAATGTCTATCAAATTAATCATCGTATCATTTGCTTTGAATCCGCTAATGCTATAACCATTTTCCGCTAACAAATGAATTATCAGCCATTTTGATTATGCTTCTCGATCACAACTTCTTTTCTAATCAGACGTAAAATTTTGGTAACACCAAGAAAAATTATGAAGGAGATCGATAGGGATACGTGTGCATAATTCCCCCAAAAATATCTCTATACTACCAAGAACAATCGGAAAACGTACGGATGAAAGGAAAATTCATGAAAGAAACGGAATCGATTGCAAGCCAGGAAGTTAGAAAAACAAATTACCTTAATCGAGAAGAAACTGAGAATCGAATTGCGAAACTGAAGAAGACCAACCAAGAGGAAGTGAGGTTTATCAAGGGGAAAGAGGTGATGAATCAGAAAACCCAATGTAAATGCGACACGTGGCAACCAATTGGAGCATTAGGAAATTGAGTAATGACATTGACTGTGTTAAGATTCTCATCAAAGACCAAAAGAGCCAAAGGATCTTTTGAGTTTTATGGATGGATCATTTCGTGTTCATCTCTCCTCTTAACCAACTTCCTTAAACCCTTACTAGAATGGAAATTCTGTTTTTAAAGAAAATATTTTTAAGATTTGTTAAGAGGAAAAAGAAAAAAAAAAAATTCTGAATTGGAGCAAGCAAACGAAAGAGAAGATCAAAACTCAAAAGAGTAAATGTGAGAGCTAAGAAACTAAATGGTTCTTCTCCACAAAAGTGTTGTACTTTTCAAACGATTCTCGACCTCGACGACTCCATCGACATCCTCTGCTTCCGACTGGAAAACCCAATTGACACTATCCCGATTAGCCACCGAAATCTCTTCAATCCTCTTGCAGCGTCGCAACTGGACCACTCATCTCAAAGATGTCAAACCCAAACTCCAAAAATCAACACTTACGCCGCCGATATTCCTCCAGATCCTCCGCGAAACTCGGAAAACCCCTAAAACCGCTCTCGATTTCTTCGATTGGGCCCAAACCAATCTCCGGTTCGAGCCGGATCTTAAATCCCATTGCCGAGTAATCGAGGTTGCTGCCGAATCAGGTCTGTTGGAACGAGCAGGAACACTCTTGCGCCCTCTCGTTGAAACCCATTCCGCGTCTATGATCGTCGGATCGATGCATCGGTGGTTTGAAGGTGAAGTCTCACTCTCTACCTCGCTTAGCTTAGTTCTTGAGTGTTATGCTTTAAAGGGTTGTTACCAAAACGGCTTGGAAGTGTTTGGCTTTATGAGAAGATTGAGACTTTCACCTTCACTTCGTGCTTATAACTCTCTTCTTGATTCTCTGGTTAAAGAGAATCAGTTTAGTGTAGCTTTGTGTTTGTATAGTGCCATGGTTCGAGACGAGGTCGTCTCCGATGTGTTAACTTGGGATTTGGTAGCTCAGATTTTGTGTGAAAAGGGAAAGTCCCAGAGTGTTGTTAAATTGATGGAAACAGGTGTTGAAAGCTGCAAGATTTACACTAATCTTGTGGAATGTTATAGCAGAAACGGAGAATTCGATGCAGTGTTTCGTCTTATTCATGAGATGGATGGGAAGAAACTGGAGCTGAGTTTCTGTTCTTACGGTTGTGTATTGGACGATGCTTGTAGATATGGAGATGCTGAGGTTATCGATAAGGTTCTTGGTTTAATGGCAGAGAAAAGGTTTCTTACTTTAGATGATTCGGTTGTGAATGATCAAGTCATCGAAAGGCTTTGCGATATGGGGAAAACGTTTGCCTCTGAGATGCTTTTCCGTAGAGCCTGCAATGGCGGGACAGTGAGATTGCGAGATTTGACGTACGGCTGTATGTTAAAAGCGATGTCTAGAGAAGGGAGAACAAAAGAAGCTGTTGATGTGTATCGCTTGATTTGTCGAAAAGGTGTTACGTTGCTTGATGAGAGTTGTTATAAAGAATTCGCGAATGCTCTATGCAGAGATGATGATGATGATAAGAGCTCAGAGGAAGAAGAGGAATTGCTTGTAGATGTCATAAAGCGAGGTTTCGTTCCTTGTACGCAGAAGTTAGCAGAAGTCTTAGCATCAATGTGTAGGAAAAGAAGATGGAATCAAGCAGAGAAGCTTCTTGATTCGGTTATGGATATGGAAGTATATTTCGATTCGTTTTCTTGCGGGTTGTTGATGGAACGTTACTGCAGAAGTGGTAGGTTAGAGAAAGCGATGGTGCTACATGAGAAGATAAAGAAGATGAAAGGAAGTTTGGATGTGAATGCTTACAATGCGGTTCTTGATCGGCTTATGATGAGGGGGAGAGAGATGGTTGAAGAAGCTGTTGGAGTGTTTGAGTACATGAAAGAGATGAATGCAGTGAACAGCAAGAGTTTTGTTATCATGATTCACGGGTTGTGTCGTGCGAAGGAGATGAAGAAAGCTATGAGATGTCATGATGAAATGTTGAAATTGGGGTTGAAGCCTGACTTGGTAACTTATAAGCGTCTTATCTCATGTTTCAAATGAAAACATTTGGTTGAGATTTGAGTTTCTTTGGTGCATCAAATGTAGAATCCATTCGAGTTATACAAGTGGTCTAATATGTAGAAACAGCATTACAACAAAACACCAAAGAGAGTTTTCAAGATGGAAAGTTTCAAAGTTTCTCAAACAAGAACAGATGGGGGGGGAAAGTCTATATGAATGAATACAACAATAATAAGATTTGTTGTTCTTTTCATATATATATAATAATAATGAGCCTATAATATATAAGTTTTGATATTTTTATTGGTCAAGAGGCAGCCACTCCATTTCTAGTTCTAATTCACCAGATTCAACATTCTGGAGCTTGATATGGATCTCTTGTTTCACTTTCCCATCTGCAATGTTGATGATGCTATCCTCTAAAAGAGCGTTGTCGTGCGATTTCAGCCATTTCCCAATCTGCATATCTCCAAACATTTCAGGGTCTCCAAAAGCCATTGCAGATTGAATCAGAGGTTGGATATCAATCTCAGCTTCTCCCATTATGTCATCAGCAGAAAATGTGTCATAATCGAACACTTGCTGCAAATGTCAGAAAACAGTCTGTGTTAAAATTTCATCCAAAAAAGTAGAAACTGATTTGGATGTTTTAGCCTCAAGCTTTTACCAACTTCACTGAGCCATAGTTATGAGGCACAGAGAGCATGAGCTCCTCGTTCCAGACCGGGTTTAAGTTGCTCTTCACTACAGTTGATTGAGCAGTCTGATAACAATGACAAAACGATCAGCTTCAAGATTCAGAGAGGTTGAGAGATGTGCTTGGTTTTGAAACAAAATCAAAAGCATTCACTTAATTTACCTGTTGTCCAAGAGTCAACACAACATAGGGATCGCTTGACATCATATCTCGGACGGCTAAACTGGTACCCTTTTTGAGAGTCACCTTCAACAATCCAATAAACTCAACCATGCCTTCAAGTTGCTGTCATTGGTTAAATATTTCAAAAACCGAGATGAGAAAGTGTTTAAACACCATGAATCACAAGAGTGAGCAATGTCCAAGTTCATAGAGTTTACTGTATTTAGATTCTAAAAATGAAACAGAAAAGAAGCTTTACCGGCTGTTGCGATGATGAATTAGGGCGAAAGCTATCAATGATCTTTTGAGATACGGTTGATGAGAGATATGCTGAGTTCTTTGTACTAGAGCCCTTCCCGGATGTGATGCGCAAGCTCGGTTTCAGAAACTCTTGGAGCTCATATTTTGACCTGGAAAATGGTATTTGAGCATATAAACATTCAACGAAAGTATCAAAGATATTTGGTATGGATACTGTTTATTGAGTTATCGCAACCTACCTGATAAACCTCATACGCTGGTCGTGACTAGCATCAGGTCCAGGCTTAGAGCAACCTTCAGGTATAAATGCCTCGTAAATTGAATTCGCAGATTCATTTCCTCCAATTTCGATCATAGAGTCGACTTCTTCGTCCGACCATTCATCCAATGTCACAGATAAGACCTGGAAAACATTTGATACTATCAATACACTTGCAAGAGATTCTGTTCAAGAAGAGTTGGTGAAGCAATGTGAATTGTTTAAGAGAAAACTCTGTTCCAAAATGAAATGATATCTCCACAAGAGCATTTGTAAGCATTTTAGTGCAATCCAATGGAATTTTTGCACCAAAAGAATAGACTGAGAAGCAAAAGAGTCATCATCACCTTTGAGATATGAGTGCCAAGGCTTCTGTGCACACCGCAACATTTTAAGCATATAAACACTCCGATGTTTACTGACCTGTAATAAGCCATCAGTGCTAGTTAAACAACGAAAAAGAAAATGAACAAGTAGAGACACATGGACATTTCAATGTGGTTACATTACACATGAACATTTCAGTGACAACTTACGCCCACTTGGGATCATGAGCACCACAATCAGCGCAGACTCGGTTATCAGACTGAGTTAAAAGATCCCTTATTCTTCTTTTACCTGTCAAGCAACAACGTGAATCAGTCGCAAGAATCTTTTAACTCTCACAACCACAAACAAAAACTAATCTTCATCAGAGAAATGGTAACCTGAGCCAGGCTTTCCGAGTCCGGCTCCAGAATGACTCATTGCTCTTCTGAAAAGCTAGCAATCATCAAACAGAAGCCTACGCACAACAAACAAACAAACGAATATTAAATGCCAATATTGTTAGAAAAATCAAAACTTTCATACTATGCTTTGCAAGTTTGAAAAACAAAACATTTGGGACAACCATGACCACAGAACCACCAAGAACATTATTCGTTTTCAATACCAGATACGGAAAGGGATAAACCCAAATGTAGATCATCCGAATCCATAGCATATTCACGAACCAGAGATTCAAAATAACTGACAGGAAACAAACATCCGATTTTTGTTTGACATGGCAAATTTTGATTCTTTTAACCATTTCAACGACGAAACCACGAACTACGAGAAAAATTCGACTTACAATGATTGAAAATTCAAACTTGATCATATGTGGATAACCGATGAAGAAAGATGAGAAATCATGCAATGGAAAAAAAGGATGTTTACGGAATTGAAACAATGAAATATAGATTGGATTGGACGTTCTTACCAAGGGAAGAGAGAGAGAGATATGTTCTTCTTACACAAAATCCAGATGAAACAAACAAATAATAATTATCTACAAATGACAACTTGGTTCTCTATTGAATTTTATTTTATTTTATCCCATTTCTCAACAAATTAAAGTATTAAACTGTAAAAAGTTCTCAATAATGCCATGTGAAGGGTCAAATACCAAATTATTTCCTTGTAACTTGTCGTTGACTACTTTCTGGTTTCCTTTTTCTCACTAAATATTAATTATTGTTTTTATCCAAAATTTGATACCAATTAGTGATTTAGATTACGGAATTTCATTTGGTTTAGATTTTATAATTGTTTGCCCAGCCGTTTCAAATTTCTTTAGTTTTGCTAAAATTTAATCGTTATGAAAAAACACTGCCACTGATAAAGCGTAAATCAATTACGGAAGTTAATAATGAGCTAATTACCTCATTTGATTTGTTCTGCAATATAATTCAACGAAAAAAGCAAAGGGAAGAAACTCATCTTGACAATAACTTTAAGACTAAACTGAGAGTAAGTAAACTCTGGAACCTTTTGAAATGTCTATCACAGTAATCTATAAGCATTGCTACAAAACTGATAAGAAAAAAACTGTTCCATGGAAACACAGAAACTAAAACAGATCCATCATAGAGTGAGTTCTTCAAGCAGACTTCAACTTGTTCGAAGCTGATGCGAGGTGAGAGAGTGCTCTGTGTCCGACGAACAAAAGAAACACTCCCAACAAAGAAAGTGCCTTGAGAGTCGTGAACAGATCCAACTGTAGAATGCAAAGAAAACAATGATGAGCACAGATTTCTGATGGAATGCTCACTACGATAATACTGTATCAAACAAGAACCGGTTTTGAGAAAGCTTGCCTTCAACCAGAAAAGCACATAGAGAAGGAGAACAGCTCCAATACCGCCATGGAATAGTAAAGCTGATATTGCAGGTCCAGCCGATGATGGGAAGCTCTTTATGTTCACTCCCAAATACGTAAGCTGAAACAGAAATAAGTTTACATGAACAAAATGTAATGATGTTTTTTTCTTTTTGGATTTTACGTTTCTGAATCAATTTCACAAGTGAAAAGAGACTGACCCCAATCAGGAAACCGACGAATGGCAGAACTATGAGACCCAAGAAAACTATTGAAAGCTGCTTTGCTGGAAGCTTTTCAGGAACCCGAAAGATGTGTGATATTTCAGCTTTTGGCCCATATCTTGAGTAAGGGTCAGCGGACTGTCGAGGAGCGAGAAGCGCCTTCTCTGGACGTTCTGGCAGGTCTAGTTCGATGTGGCCAATGTTTCTCAGTAAAGAGTTCTCCTGTTGAAAAAGAAAGGAAATTAACACTGTTTAAATTTCTGAGACGTTAATCAACGGCATTGGACCTGAAACAACAGTACGTACCATAGAAGCATCTCCAATAGTTAGCTGGATCTCATATTTACCAGAGAGGTAGTACAGCTTATCAACCAACCCAAGAAAATCCTGAAGGAAATAAAATAACATTTATCATTAATATTGTACTTAGGACGTCAATATTTTCACCAAACTTGAACATAGCAAAATGAAAATGAAGATTGGTAAAATAATATAGATTTTTGCAAAAGCAATTCAAAGTGTAGTTTAAGGAACTTAACTAGAACTAATTCAGACTTCTTTGCAGAAGTTTTCACGAGAAAGATATGCTCGACCTGTGACTCATGTTTCAGCTTAAGAAATGCCTGCATGGAAGTAAGCAAGTCAAGAAAGCGAACAGAGCAAAACCAATAATAAAGCGGAATCGGTAATGGACAAACCTGGTGTGGCTTAAACACACGGCCAAGTGGAGTAGTTAACTGGAATGACAGGCGTAGCTTTTGGAGGTGGTTTGCTGATAATGATACTGCTCCATCTTTAGTTAAATCTAGCCTAAGAAAGTTGCCAAGCGAACCAAGAAACAAAAAGATGAAAATAAGCACACAAAAATGAAAACAAAAATCCTTTGTAAACAACAACAGGTACAAGGATTAGTAAGAAGATGGTAAACGAAGCAATCGTAGTAGGCAAAAAAGGAAGTAACTAAACAACAATACATGTGACATACTTTTTCTGAGATTCAACGCTCCCAACGTCACTGTCAAGTATCGAAATTTCTGGGTTCTCAATGCTAATAATTCCTGTGACGGCTATAGGCACTTTTGTTTCAGCTTCGGTTATGTATGCTTTTTCATTTGCCGAATCATCCAACAAAATCTGCAGGTAATGAAGATTGGCATGTTATTAACATACATGCATATGAAGTCTTTGGATGATAAACTAAGAAGAGCAATACCTCAAATACAAATGTATATTTTCCAATATCAAAGTTCTTGGGAAAGGAGTCCAGGAAGTATGTTGCAGTGTCAGCATCAAATTTGAGCTCCTATAGCATCATTGTCATGGGAACATGTAAAACAGATCCATACAAAGAATAAGGAACATTTACGAAATGCAAGCTCAAACAGTCATAGAGAAGTTACATTATTTACCTGGTTCTTAATTACAGAGGAATCTTTCGATCCAGAAGTTAGAGCATGTGCGAGCTTCACAGTAAGAGCTGGTGCCTTAGAACCCAGTACAGTGCTTACTTTCACCTAATTCCAGATAAGGAGAATAAAATATTAAAATAATGTTCGGGAAGGTATTGGATGAATATAAACTAGATTGAGTCATTATCAAATAGATGAGATATCTCTACACAATATACGCAATGCTACGAGCCTGAGCAATCTCTAAACCAAATACAGCTACAATGTATCCAACACTTATCAAAGCCAGAAAATCCAAAGTTTAAGACTTTCCCTACGAAGAGTACCACAATCAGAAGTCTGAAGAGAATTATATGGAAAAACAAAAGATAAAAAAAACATCTCAAACTATGCAGTCACATCTTGAAGTGCGCAAGCTTAAGATGGGGTACCTTCAGAGGCTCTTTCTTTGTCAATGAAATGACAGTGGATGGAAGAGACAAGATGAGTGGAACAGAGAACCTGAAATGATAGAGAAGGACCATAGAAAATATTATAGTTCCCATAGAACGATAAAGTTTCAGCAAGAGCATAATAAACGAGGCCCTTTAANAGGCCCCTTAAAAAAAAAAAAAAAAAAAAAAAGAGAGCATAATAATAGAGCAAGTAATAATATTTTGACAAGGTAAATAGAAACAATTTTCTTCTATCAAAAGCAACTGTTCATCTAAGATGTGTACTGAAATAAGGGTATGAAAATCGCATTACTTGTTGTCTTCCAAACAAGCTAGAGCATCTATTTGGTTGAAGAAGTCCTTGGCATCACCAGGAATTCCAACCCCAAGAAAGAACTTTCCCAAACCAACTATCTTATCACCTGGAAGCTGCATGAGAGAATGGGAAAGAGAATGTAAATAATCAACCCATATGGAAGAGTATTCAGGATACAACTAAATATAATTATTACATACATTCAATCCTGTGGATTCTGAAGCTGCAAATAACGTGAGCCCTCTAATTACTGATGCAGTTGTTGAGATCGGGCCTTGACTTTCATGTCCATCGACAACCTTCTCATCGAAGTAATATGTCCCATCGTCTGAAAGGGCAAACAAAATTAATCAAACTCCACAAAAGCCCAAACTGGAAAAAACTATGAAGTGGCTGAAGAAAAATCGCCTATGCATACACATAAGATAGCAAGTAGTTTACCGCATACCATATTTTTCGATACTGTCAAAGAGCTTCACGATACCCGTCTTCAGTGTCTGGATCTACAGCATGACAAACATGAATGATGATATCATCACATGACCAAGATTTATCAACCAGAATACCAGATAAAATGGCAAAAAAGAATAAAAAGAAACCACCAGCATAACCGAATAAAATAGTCAGTAGACATGCATAATCTTCCGTGTAGCTACCACATGGAATTTAAAATTATCAAAACAGAAATGTTTAATTTAGTTACTAAGAGATTACAGAACCAAAAGTAAACCAACACAAAGCCGATAATGTAGATTCGTATAATGTCCCATCAAAACATATTCTTAGGTAAAATTTTAGTTTAGTGGACCAAAGATCTCACTTACCAATGGTTGATCAATCTCTGAAGGTGCTAATGAAATCACTCCAGCAAGAGTTTCGAAGGCTAGGCCTGAGGAACAAAAATCTTATGTTGAGAAGAATGAAAAAAACAAAGGAGCAAGAGAAGTGAACAGGCTGTTGCAGGAAAGGAACATCATTAACGTTTTGCATCGTGAAGTAGGAAGGTTAATCCAATATGTACTACTTACCAGCAGCAAAGGTACTTGATCCGGGCTTGCTGGAGCTGTAACGCCATCTTCCATCATTCTGGCTAAGAGACTGATAAAAATTCACTTTATCAGCAAATAATACTCGGAAAGATAATCCAAGTAGTATATTTAATAGTAACTGTTTATCGGTAACATGTCAATGCTATACTACTGTCTATGCATCTACAAGAGTCTATAACTGATAGTTCTACAAATAAAAGGTCAGATAAACAAGTTCAAACCTTGATGGAACGGAAAATGGCTTTGGCATCTCCAAGACTTAGATCAGTTCCAGAAAACTGCTCCTGCATTTATGGAAAGACGAGGTCAGACCTGAAGCCAACAAAAAAGAAAACCAGGAAGCCAAAGCTATGTAGTTGAATAAAATAATATTATCACGATCACAGGTACCTTCTACAATAATATTATCATACTTCCAAGTAATGAGCCAAAAACTAAGAAGACTCTTTTAAATGTATATAGAAAAACGAGTAGTCAATCCCAAATCAAGACATCCAACCAAATGTATAATTCGTATTACCTTAACAAGTACCAAACCTCCGACAGAATAGTAGAAGTCGAGCAATGACTTCGCATCTTTAACGCCAGCTTGAAGTTGAGAAACAATGTCCTGCAAAAGAGGAAATTAAAGAACGGATTAGATTACCAGCTTATGTCATAGAGTACCTTTGTCGTACTGAGAGGAGACAATTGTTTACCTTAGGAACATCTTCACCAGTTTTGCATTTTAGAATTCCATTAACTTTTAAAGCATAGAATGCATCCTTTAGAGTAGAAGAAGAAGAAGACCCAAGAACTTTAACCACATTCTCACAAGTCGCTGAGCTTAGATCAGACTTTTTATCAATTTCAAGAATCTCCAAAGTCTTTAATGCTTCATAAGCCTCCTCCAAGCTGATCATAAGCAAAATCTCAAATTTAGATGGGTCCGTACAAAATGTACTATACATAAAACAATTCCTAAGCTTTAACGAGCAACCAAGACATAAACATGTGGGTAAAAAAAAAAAACGAAAACCAAAATGAACACCACAGCATTCCAGAAACGAAATCAAAGTGTGGATTTTTAGAGAAACCAACCTTTTGTAGGATCCATCGACTGGTACGAAGACATCCTGAGCAGCAGATCGGTGAGAGTCTGAAATCGGCTGAACAACCGAAGCAGCACCGCAGATTGCTACGGCGAGTAACAGAACCAGAAATCGTACGAGACCTATGGCCATCGTTACTAAAGCAGAAAACTCAAACAAATCAAATTCCATCAAAACAATCACACGCATCTACGACTAACAGATCGAAAAATAAAATAAAAACAACCGGAGACAAAGAAACTTAAGCATTTCTTCCGATCGGAAGTAGATCCGTACATCGCAAAGAAGATTACCAGAAGTTGGTGAGTCTCAGTAGTCAACGGAGACTGAGGTTTGAGGAAGCGTTGGATCGATCTATGGCTTTTTGAACGAGGAGGAAGAAGAAGAAGGCTAAAAAAAATCAGTGTGGAGCTTGATGACAGTTACTGATAAGACCGATTTACCCTCGCCTTTCAACTTAAACTACACTCCAATCACATTGTAGTTTCTGTTCCGAAACGTCGACGTATCACGAAACCCTAAACCCCCTCCGAATACAATTCTCAACCACCACCATTTCCATTCAAACGGAGAGGTCTTGAGGAAATCGGAATCGGAATCGGAATCGGAATCTCAGCATGATCCGATTGGCGAGACCGAAATTGACAATCGACTCACTGAGTTACAATCTCCTCCAGAGATGCTACGCTAGTGGAACCCCCAAGGGAAAGTCGAAGCTGAAGACAAGGCAAGCGTTGAAGCGCAACAAAGTCACCACCAAAAAAGGAGAGGAAGCGGGTAAGGGAAGAGGAAGAATCTCAGACGAGAAGCAGAAGCTATACGATCAATGCATAAACGCTCCTTGCCCCGTTCGCTACCTGAGGCCCAAGGAGAGAGAGCGAGAGGCGATGCGAGAGAAGCTCGGGCTAATCAGCAAGGCGAGGCAACGAGAGATCGAGATCCAGAAGAAAGCCGGACATTTCTCAACGAAAGTCTCCGACGAGCCGATGAGGATCGGGGCCCCAGGGTTGGATTACATTTCGTTAGGGATTTTCACGGAAGACGAGCTGCCGAAGTACAAGGTGACGGTGGAGGACGGGAAGAGGCTCGCCAAGGAGTATAGTAGAGTGCTTATGAGAGAGCACAGAGCGAAACAAGTGGCGGAGAAGAAGCTGTTGAAATTGCAGGAAGCGGCGATGGAGGCATTGCCGGAGGATCTGAAGATGGCAGCTTTGGAGCCTGATTTGACTCCATTTCCGGCGATTCGGGGAACGGCTACTCTTATACCGCCTGTTGAAGGGTATTTTGAGAAGATGATGAATGCAACTAAGAAGAGCTCAACTAAAGAAAAATTGAGATGATCTCAAGAAGGTGAACAGGAATTCGTCTTTGCGCCATTGGTTTTTCTCACTCCCTTTTTTTTTTTTTTTTTTTTTTTTTTGCGTTGGAGATGACTTGTGTTCATTGAAATTCGATCAAGAGACACACATCTTGGAACAAAAGTCTTTCACTTTGTGATCTATCTGAAATAAAAACTGCCCTATTGCATTTACCACTCTATGACTGAGGCTTAAAAGTTTAATCTTTTTCTCTTTTCTTCTGTTGGAGATTGAGTTATTTTATCTCGGCCTTCTGGGTGCTGAAGTTGTGTAGGATGTAAATGAAATCATTGTCTATGTTGGTTGAGGCATTAACTGCATTTTGATCTGAGTCTTATTAAGCCTCTTTGGATAACTCTTTTGTATCCCCTTCCTTGATCCTTTTTTGGTTTACTAGCATTTAGGCCGTCTCTTCATATCTACTCACTGGCCTTTGAATCATGTGTTCAAATTTTAAAAGTTAGGAGTGATCAGCTCAAACTTGGTGTAAACTTTTCATCCTCACCAAAATCATACTCCTAGATAGTGACTAGCAATAAACAAGTCCAGAGCAGAGAGTAACTTGAATTCTACACCAAGATTACAATTGCTTAATCTATATGAGAATTTGTTGTTTGTGCTTTATGAGCTTAGGTTGGATGTATTCTGTTGTAGAGGAATGTATGACTGAAATTCTGCAGAATTTTATTTAAGCTTCTGCAAGTTTCGAATGCATTGGTTTTGAGATTTTGCTTCAAGCTCTCCAAATTCATTTTCTGCAGCGGTAGAGTGCAATGGCAAGCGTTCGAGAGCTATAAGACCATGGATCATCAATTTCATCATGGTTTAGAAAGCTGGTGAAGTCTATAGTCTTCAGGGAATCCAAGGCTGGGTGGGATAGTGCGACTAGAATTCATCCAAAGAACACGGCGATGTACAGTGTTACCACTACCACAGGGTGTGCATTGTTAACATCGAACAGTGGTCTCTTTTTAAAAATTGATCAAAGCGCAACACTTCCATGAAATAAAAGCAGAACTTGTGAAATTTTAAGGGGAAAAAAAAACACGAATGTTTAAACCAGACCTTAAATATCATGTTTGAAGCACACATGAAACAGCTATTAACAAACATCAAAGCTAAATAAACCAATCATATCTTACAAACTTGTAAAGCACGTAAAGAAAGCCCAGATGTAGAATCCAACAAATCGAAAGCCTAAGCCAACCTTTGAAAAAATTATTAAAACCAGCTAGTGATCTAAAGTTGCATCACCAGATTTATCTGCAACAACAACACCACCTTCCTCAGCTTTCTGCAACGTCATCTTCTCCTTCAACGAAGCCTTCGCTGTATCGTACGTTGCGTGCAACCCAAACAAGAAGTAGTACACAAGAAGAAAAGCTGTCCACATCGCAAACCTAATGTACGAATCTTTACCAATCGAACCCATGAGAAATATATTAATCGCGATCGAAGCAGAAGGCAACCACGGAACCAAAGGAACACCCCATAGTTTCGGAGCCCTAGCTTGCGGCACAAGAAACTTCAATCCAACCGTAGACAAAAACCATATTGGCACCGTAAAGCAATACCCAATCCAACCGTCTGTCTCCAGGGCCCAATACAGAGCAGTCGCTGTCGAGGACGCGAGAATCAGAACTAAGAAGACTAGAAACTTGTTCCGATCACGTGTCGATGTTTCTCCCGTGACGTAATACCTTCTGACGAGAAGAGCTACGGCCACTAACATGAAGATGAAGAGTGTTGAAACGGACAAGAGATCGGCCAAAATTTCAAGTTTTGTGAAGAATGCGATGAGAGCTGTCGCGGCGAGCATTACCACGGTCGCGTTAATTGGTGTTCCGGTCTTTGCGTTGACTTGAGCTAACCATGGTGGCATCATGTGTGTCCGGGCTATGTGTGTCATGTACCTAGCTTGTCCGATTGCTCCAACTAACAAAACTGTCGTCATACCTGCCACATTTTCAAACATTAGTCCAAAATTTCCTGAAAACTTAAAATATTTCTTGAAAATGATATGGTCCCAAATATTTTAAAACTTTCGCCAACACCATTTGCAATATATATATTTTGTTCAAAATGTTTAAGGCTGTGAGTGATCACTATAAAAATGTATAAATGCAAAAGCAAATAAATATTCGAGGCCAAAACACGTCGTCATACCTTTAAGAGCACCAAACGCAACAATGTACTTAGCCCAATCCCATCCAACCGCCGAAAACGCAACAGAAAACGGCGCGTCAGGATCAATCTCTTTGTACGGTTGCATAAGACACAACGTAACCGCCATGAGACAATAACAAATCGTAGTAACGACCATCGATCCAACAAGACCAATCGGAATATTCTTCCCCGGATTCTTGGTCTCTTCAGCCATCGTCGAGACCGCATCGAAACCAATATACGCAAAGAAGAGAACAGAGGCAGATTTAAAGATTCCTCTAGCGCCGGAGGGAGCAAAATCGGAATAGTTTTTGAGATCAGCTTTAGTAAGTCCAGCGACGATAACAAAGAGAATCACGACCATGTGGATTATAGACGCGATGTAGTTGAAGACTGAGGAGCCTTTTGTGCCAATGACGGCTAAAACGCAAATGATAGCACAAACGCCGACCGCGATTGGATCTAAGCGGCTATAGTCTTCGCTGAGACTATGGGCTATTATGCGGAAGTCGTCGGGTTTATGGTTCAAGAGAGTGGCGAAGTAAGATGTCCATGTCCGAGCCACTGCGGCTCCACCGACGACGTATTCGAGGATTATGTTTCCGGCGGCGATGAAAGCCATGAAGTCACCAAGCTCCACTCTCAAGTAGGCGAAAGAACCGCCTAAAAACATTGGTAAGAATGGTCAGCTGAATTAAATAGTAAACACGAAAGGTATTAATTACTTACTGTAGAAAATGCTGGGACATATTGTTGTACTTACTATTTTTTTCACGAAATAATTCTGGCAGAAATAAAGTGAGGTTTAAACTATTTAATTGTTTGCATATGTATTTTCATAAGTTATATTTTCAAAAGTTGTAACCAACGAAAATGTAATTAAGAAATTTACGTTATGAGCCAACTAATAATGAATTTTAAAATGATTCAAAACAGATTCTAGTCGACTCTGTAGGACCAAACTATAAATCTAAGAGCTTATTGTATTAATGATTTGAAGTTATTTAGATAAATATAAATCTATGAAATTTTAAGGTATTTGGATCTTTCTGTTTTTAAACTATAAAATCTTTTACAAATCCCTCAAAACAGCTTTTTATATATCTTATTAATGAAATCCTAATTTTCTAATAAGGTGGAATTTTAAAGAATTTGTACAAATGATTAGTTCAATAACTTTGAATTTAGAGTGATTTTTATAAATACTAGATCCAATAAGAAGTGATTTGAAAAGAAAAAAAAACAAATACTCCTAAATCACTAATCCAATAAAGACGAATTAGTATTTATCTACGATTTTTTCCCGAAAATTAGTATTTTGTTCTTTTCTAAAAGTTGTAAAGACGAACCTCAGTAAGTAATTGACATCTTTCCGTTTCAAAGGAATTAACAAACAAAAAAATGTGTCTGCATCACTGCATGTAAAGTCTTCTAATTAAGTAAACGGTAGACACCAAAAAATTATACAATAAAATATTTGCAAAGAATCTTCGTGAGCTTTCTTCTTCTTCCAAATAATCTATAATACATGCCAACAATTCTTTGAACATTCTAGTTATTCAATTTGTTAAATCATTAAAAAAAAAAAAAAAAAAATAATAATAATAATAATAAATCATCTATTTGTGCAATTTGTTATTTGTTGTTCAACAATTCAGTAGCTATTTAAAATAAAAAATATATTGACAACTAGTGAACGGGTTGTCCATGTGAACGGATCACTCTCGGAAGTCAACTAGTTAACCCCGGATATTCCGTAGCTGAAAAATTCAATTTGGTGTTTGGGAATTAGCTCATTTTATTCCCTAACTATTTGCAATGATAATTTTTATTCCTCAACTATCACTTGCTTACTTTAATTCCTCAAGTATGGGTTATGCCGTTATTAATTTAATAAAATATCAAAATTAGATTAAAATTATAAAAAACGGCAAGTATGACTGCGCAAAATTATGATTAAAAAGTCAAATTTTCAAAAATAAAAACCAATCTTTGAAAAGTAGACATAAAACATTAAATAAATTTGTAAATGCATCATAATTTTCACCAGTATACCTTAAAAAATTATAAAAAAATAATTTAAGATAACTTTTTAAGATATATATTGATTTTTAGTTCGGATTTAGTAGATTACGATGATTAAATATTATCCTAATTTTAAGATTTCTGTCAAATAATCTATCAAAATTTTAATTTGAATTTTATTAGAAATCATCAAAAAGATTTATAAATTTTTTTTAGTTTTTTTTAGTTTTAACAATGAAAATTATGATGAATTTATTATTTTATTTAATATTGTATGTTTATTTTTGAAAGTTTGACTTTTTAATCATAATTTTGTATAGTCAACTCACACTTGAGGAATTAAAGTGAACAAGTGATAGTTGAGGAATAAAAATTCTCATCGTAAAAAGTTGGAGAATAAAATGAGCTAATTCCCTTTGGTGTTTCTGTTTTAGTAATTTGTTTTTTTTTTTTTGCTAAAACAAAACGTATATTTTTAAATAACGTCTCTTTCGTTACAGCTTATAACTACTAGATAGGGACTTGACTCACCACCAATAAATGGGACAACCTTAATTTACACCGACGAAAAAAAAAAAACTTGCCGTTGCCTATAAACACGTAAAATTTTATATCCATGAAGTTGTTACAAATGCATATTTTACTCGATCTTGATATACACGCATCTCAATAGTTATTCCCTAATTATGACACCTATATATGTTGGATATAAATATAAGATTTCCAATAAGGATATTATACGAAATGCGTTTGGTGTTGTTTTAAGTAACAAACCGATTTATTGTTTCTATATAAATATAAGATTTCCAATAAGGATATTATACGAAATGCGTTTGGTGTTGTTCTAAGTAACAAACCGATTTATTGTTTCTAAGTATTTTCATCTTTCCACTAATAAAATATTTAAAAATCTTTGGTTACCAAACTTTTTATGATTGAAGATACAAAAACACAGATCTGTTCATGTACGTTTTGCTTCAAAGATGAACAACGAAGTCAATATTTGGCTATTTTTTTCGTGAAATTATATAAATAAAATTTCAGAAACGGAGTAAGTGAAACTTTGTTACCTGCGACGGGAATTTCGACGGCGAACTCGGTGTAACAGAAGACGGAGAGCATAGCGGATACACCGGAGATGACGTAAGACAGCACGACGGCGGGACCGGCATGGTTCCGTGCTTCGAGTCCGGTGAGAACGAATATTCCGGAGCCGATGACAGCACCGATTCCGAACCACATGAGATCCCACCACGTCAGCGTTTTCTTCATCTCGTTACCACTACGCGCCTTCATCTCGTGAATCTCCGCCGAGTCGACCGACCGAGTTATCACCCTGTCCACGAACCGAGCCGGCGTCTCTTTAAGGGCTTTGAAGTAATTCCCCATGCTTTTGAACGATTCCTCCGGGAGAAAATCGTCTTTCGTGCATGAGCAGCCTCGGCGACGAAGCCCATCGTCACCGTGTTCCGATCCCATTTCTTTATATGTTTTTTCTCGGTTTTTAGATTCTGATTCTGAATTAGATTCAGATTCTGAGATGGCTTTTATAGAGAAAATATGGAGTGAATGGAGAAAAGAACTTAGGAAAAGTACAGAGAAGGAGAGAGAGAGAGAAAATTATGTTTTAGGATATTAAAGTCTACCTTACTACTATTGTTATATTCTCCATAAGTTATTCTTTGACCAAAAAATATAAGTTATTCTGTAAATAATTATTAATTAACTGGTTTTAGCTGGAAATACGAAACGGAAATGGAATGTGAAAACCTTAAAAAAAGAATCCGTGAGATTTTTACGGGTCACTTGCTTTTTTTTCTTTTGTAAAATGATATATTTATGGTCACTTGTTGGTGAGTACCTACGTTCAAAATATCGCTTATCGCTAATTGTTCGGTCGGGCACCGATAAGCGATTTTTCATAAAACCACTAATAATACGGAGATTAATCGAGGCGGAATTTTAGGTTTATTTTAATATATTTTAAAAATTAT